>JAEQML010080575.1:0-11543 GCA_016904865.1 Pissodes strobi | reverse complement strand
CAAGTTTAACAGCCTGTAAAATCTAAACGGCTAAAGATAGACCAAAATGGTTTGCACTTTCTTATCTTGGTTTTTCATAAGCTATCGGTAGACACTAATTTTAGATTTAACTAGAGGTTAAATTTAACCGGAATTTCTTAACCTCTGGTTAAATAAAAAATTTGTGTCAAACGATGGCTTAGGAGAAACCAAGATAGGAAAGTGCAAATCATTTTGTTCTATCTTTAGCCGTTTAGATTTTACAGGCTGTCATATTTGGCAAATGGTCGATTTTCAACTGTCAATATTTCAAAAACAGGAACAGATAGGTATAGGACATTATTTATGAAATATGTCTAGAATTCTCCGCAAAATCCAAATATGCAATAATATATAGGGTGTTCCATTTAAAAAAATAAAACTTTGTTTAATCCCGCCTTTGTGGAACACCCTGGATACAACTGTGCTATGCCGCAAAAAACTTCACATCATACCTTTTAATTTTTGTATTTGACGTTTGATAAGGTTAAAGAGGGGTTCCATTTATAGTGAAACACCCTGTACACGACGAGCACACAGGAACTAACAAGGAACATAGGAGCGATGACCATAGAACAAATGCCATTCAGGAAAATCCACAAAATGATCTACGAGGTGATGCTATAAAAATCAGGAACAAGGACTAGGACACTAGTTTTAGGTCGAAGATCAAGTATCTTAAGGCATCTATTTATAAATAAATAAATAAATAAATGTTAAATGGGGCAGTTTATATATTATTACACTTTTGAATTCTTCGTAAGATTCTAGGCAGATTTCGTGGATCATGTCTTATACCTAATACATCAACAACGTACCAAGGAAACAGAACAACCAGATAGCACTCTTCGTAGACGACGCGACGTAGCAGTATACATATCATCCACGCAGCAGATGGCAGCAACGCAACGAATAGAACAATACGTCAAGAAGTGGAAGTTGAAGATAAACCAGATCAAAACGCACCTAATCAACTTCAACCAGAAGCACAGGAGAAAGAAGATACACATCACGATCAATGGGACACGGATTGAGGACACGGACACCGTCAAGTAACTAGGAGTCACACAGGAACACACACAAGGAACCAGCAGAAAAGAAAAAGTAGGCATATCTTGAATTTTATGTCAAATATGACGTTTGCTTACATTTGAAATGAGCCTAAATAGCCAGTTTAAATTGTGTCTTTAGTGATAGTTCATGGGGTTATTTCGTATTTCATTTGCTACCGTATACCGTGTATATAATAATAATTATCTAGAAATGTAGCGTCCTTGGAGCTCTAGTCAGATTTATGAATGTGAAACAAATCGAAAAGTACATCTATCAACAGATCCTAAAGAAATTATTAAGAACTTGTTTTTAAGCTTAATGGAGCGCGGTAATTTGTGTCTTAAAACAACCTGTAGAGGAAACAGCTTTAGTTACAAGGAAATCTTTTTCCACGGTGTGGAAAATTACGCAAAAGCCCATTTTAGAACGCAAAAAAGGAGTGTTGCTGGAGTTGCCAGAAAGTTGGACCGTGGTGACGAGGACATTACGCGACGAAAAATGTTTAAAATGCATAAATACCAATATGTTCCAACTTTAGATAATTTAGTGAAAATAGTTGAAAGAGATGAAACCGAAATTAAGTGCCCAAAAACGACTCTCAAGGAATGGGACTTAAATTTTAAAATATTAATAATAAGCAAATTCTAATGGAATCCAGGCGTCTTCAAAAATGGCGGGAGAAATATTTAAGAGAAATCAGTGACTACAGAACGCAAAAAAGACCATTAATTTATTTAGATGAAACGTGGTTTGAAATCCAGGGCACCCCAACCACTGGACGGGATGATTCTAGCGGTAAGTGCGTGCCACGTGCCGCACGTGCGTCGTTAAACCGCGGTAAAAGAATAACAAATTTACATGCATACATGCTGGATCTGAAAACGGGTTTGTGCCGAATGATTTCTCTCTCTCATCCCAAAAGATTAGATACTCTTCTGTTGACTACGGGTCAAGTTTCGTTTAGCGGAAATCCGTTAGGAAGAAATTAAATTTATTTTTGACATTATTGTACCTGTCTCAACGCAGAACAATCAAAGTTTTTCCCCGCAAATATATCAATCTCATTTTCAAAAAAAAAATTAAAAGAGCGAAAATCCACTAGAAAAAAAATCTTGGCTTAGAATAGCTCTCTACCTTTCTAGCCCTTATTAACCAGTGTAAAAAGACAAGCGCGCTTCTCTCTTCACTATCCCCAATTACCCCAAACTAATCCAGACTAACCCAAACTAACTTAAACTAACCCAAACTAACTCAAACTAACCTAAACTAACACAAACTAACCCAAACTAACCCAATCTAACCTAAACTAACACAAACTAACCCAAACTAACCCAAGCTAACCCAAGCTAACCCAAACTAACCTAAACTAACCAGAGTAAAAGGACAAGCGCGCTACGCGCGCTTGTCTTCACTATCCCATATTACCCCAAATTAACCCAAACTAACTCATATACTAACCCAAAATTATCATATAAAAAATCTAGTTTTCTGTAAAACAAAAGATTTGCGGAGAAAAGGAAAATTATTTTTGTGCTAGTATTCTTGTCTAGAATCATTCTATAGAACGATATTTTTTGTAGCCGATTTCCGCTATTCTAAACTACAAACAAAATATATAAAAATTTTTATTAATTAGGCATTTTCGGATAAAACTAATAACACCGTTTTAATTAATAGGTTTTTCTGAACCGGCCTATGACAAAAAAAAAATAATGTGAACATTATCCAAGTATAGGTTTTAGCTAAATTATCATATAAAAAAAATCTAGTTTTCTGGAAAACAAAACATTTGCGGAGAAAAGGAAAATTATTTTTGTGATAGTATTCTTGTGTAGAATCGTCCTATAGAACGATATTTTTTGTAGCCGATTTCCGCTAAAAGAAACTTGAGCCTTGACTACCACGACAACACCCGAGCGGAGCTATTTGAAGATTGGTTTAGAACCAAATTATTTGCAGAATATTCCACCAAATAGTGCTATTGATATGTATAACGCGAGTTACAGTAGACAATTAAACAAAGCACCTTGAACAAACGATTCAAGACTATATGTTGGATAATGATATATATTTTCATGAAAACTATACAAACAAAGAGTGGAAGTGCTTAAAAGTTTGTCTATTAAATAAAAATATTAGCAATATTTGCACCAACTTAAACCAGGAATTCGTCGTAATATTTCACATACACTTAATTCTAGATAAGTGTATAAACTTTGACACTGAAGCGAAAAAAAATCTCAAATTGATTGGGAAAATTGTGTGAAATATGTAAAGGAAATAAAAGAAAGCTATGTCTACCTTAAGGAGAATTTAGTTCAAAACACTATTCCATGAAAAACCGCTGCTGCCTAATTATCTAATTTACAAACGCTAAATTAGTTGTACCGATAAGTACACAAAAAAGGAAGGCTCCAAGGCCTAAAAGATAATAATTACTACACCACGCCATGACACAAACAAGGATATGCATTAAATTTAGCTCGTCAGTCAAACCGATCGGATGGCGCCAAAATCCCCTGACGAACAAAAATGAGATTTTTAGTTTTGTTGGTGTTTAACGAATCAAAACATATAGATAATAGAAAGAAAAAAACCATTACTAAAATTAGGCATAATGAAACAATAAGAAAAATATTATATTCTTACATAATGGGTATAGGGTAAAATGGTTTAACGGAAAGAAGAATATTGATTTAAACCCCAGACACAACGATATAATTAAATTCACCCATTCAAACATAAGATATCATAATCACCTGCATAATGATAAAGGAATAACGTTTAGTTTAAATTATCTATAAGCGTAAAATACAAAACTACACAATCATTAAACAAAAATCGGAAATCGGGATTAGGAGTTATTTTTGTAGATTTCCGTGTAATTACAAAAGAATCTAACAGCCAGTTATAGCTTTTTTAGAAATATTGTTTTAGATGATTAATTGTTGCCTAATTAACATAATTATGGCAAAATATTGGCAAAATATTGGCAAAATATTTTGTTATAGACGAGGTACAGCGTGCCCCAAAAGTTATATCTAGAGATATACAGCATGTTCCAAAAGTCTGTAAAAACCAATTATTTCGTAAAAGACTATAAGTCAGAGGAAAAAGCTTTTAGGTTTTGCAAAATGTATAATCCTTAGTTAGTATCAAATATACACATGGTTGCCCGAATTGCAGTAGTGAACCCAGGCCATATTTTTGCAAAATTTTGTTTTTTTTTAATTTGAGAAAAATTCATAAATCTATTTCAAATGTTTCACATTAAAAACTTGATGATTTTTGTACGAAATATGCTTAGAATTTTCGACATAATTCAAAAATTAAATAGTATTCCATTTGAATCAAAATTCCGAGAAATCCTGTATGTTTCATGATGAGACTTTATATTACAGATTTAATAGAACCCAGAAAATTTCCTTTAGGTTATACTATGTATGAAATAATGCGGGTTCCACATTTTTGAGGCTTCGTATATTTGCTGTAATAGTATTATTATACGTGTGCTTATTATGGATATGTGACCAACTATAGCAGCAGAAATATCGTGAATTGCTTAAGCAAATATATATTTTCTGACAATTTTTAACTTCGTGCTGAGCCTCAGAAATTGGGCATTTTAGAACATAACTGACCATGTCCTACTAAACTATTACACAAAAAACTATTCGCATTTTGGCAAAGGAGAAGGCGTCGCCAGCATCGAGTAGATTAGACTTTAAAACAATAGAAAAATTGCTCGTATTGAACAAATTTTATGACGACCATCGGATACATAGATATTTAACCCCTTAGTTATATGTCTATATGCTCGGAGCATTGGTAGGTTATTAACATTTCACTGTTAGGCATTCCCTTAAGACAAATGTCATGCCATTTGTGTTATTTGTCGTTTGCTTATTCTCAGTGATTCTCTTTATATTCAATTTGATTCAAAAATTTTAAATATTCGCCTAATAAGGCACGTGGGAACATTGGTTGCTATTATTAGTAATACGTTAATGTGATGTGTGGTGACTATAAATCAACATATCTAGTACTATTATTCATAGTAGGTATTTATTTCTTATCAGAATTCAAATATTAACATTTCTTTCCACTGCACTTATTTATATTCCTCGCCAACGGCAAACACGCATAAGTTATTTACTTTCCGATTTTAATGTGTTGCAATTATAATTTACACGAATTTTATGGACATATGTCATATCAATTGTCGTTCTCTTTGTTAAGAATTCGATCGAGTCAAGTGCACTTTTATTATGATAATTTATGCGTGTTAATGTACTCGTAAAATAATAGATAATCGAGCTGAGCAATAAAATGCGGCAAGGTCATAAATGCGTTTGTTTACAATGTTCAATTTTCCAAATGGGACTTGACAATAAGAGGAAAAGCTATAAATAAGGATTATATCGGTGCTGTCTGGCTTTCGATTCCATTTGAAAATATTGCGATATTTTCTAATACTATCATGTGGCTTATTCAAGGATGCCCTTCCTTTATCTGATAACTTTGCTCCCCCGGCCCCGTCTGGGTTTACTTTAGAAGTTAGACTGCCGCATGAAGTTATGTAGCCTCCGATCCCAACGAAATTCGCAGGGTAACGTCTCAGTCAAATTTATAAAAAATGATATAAACTAGCCCTAAACTGTATCGTTTCTGAAATATATATACATAGGTAATTTAAACAAAATAAATTTTAGAATATATTTTAGAATATATCTATTATCAATTCTTGCAGTTTTTGTGAAAAATCATGGTGTTATATTATTATAATATAACTACTACAATATTACCTTTTAAGTTATCTGGTACATTTTCTAAGCATGCATCGCGTTAGGACACCTAAAAAATCGAACATGGGTTTGGTTAAGACCTTCACAAAAATAGAGCACGTTGTAGCTATACTGAGACAAATCTAACAATAAATCTCATTTAAATAGCGATAATAATTTTAATATTGATATGTATAGTGTGACTTAAATTAGTCACAATTTGCTAAATAAAATTTAGATAAATCTTAAGGCTCGTATATAAATGAACTATTCCAACTGATCTCGAGGTACGCCACAGTGCGCAGTAAGCTCACTACCCCAAACTCACCCAAACTACTGGAAATACTATTACTGACAGAGCTCGGCCTATATCGTGTTGGGTATGCCGATGATATTGTTATCACAGCAAGAGGAAAGTTCGAGGGTACACTATGTGAACTTATTCAAGCTGGGCTCAAAGCAACGGAAGAGGGGTGCCAAAGAGTGGGGCTGGAAATTAATCCATCGAAAATAACCATAGTACCCTTCTCTAGGAAGAGAGAACTCCCTAGAATGACCGTTATCCGAATACACGGGACCACTATTACACCGGCATCGGAAGGTAAATATCTAGGTATAACACTGAACTGCAAACTCAAATAGAATAAACACATTGAAGGAGTTATAACTAAGGCTACGAGGGCACTCATGGTATGCCGAAGCCTTGCATAAAATACCTGGTGATGTAAACCAGAAATCCTGCTATGGATGTATATAATGATAGTAAATCCATCCTACTTTACGGGTCGATAGTCTGGTTCAAGGAACCGGAAATGCAGAGCATAAAATTAGTCCTCGACAAAGTACAATGCCATGGCGTGCTTGAGCATAACAGACGCAATGAAAACATGTCCAACAGCAGCAATCGAGTATACATTGTTGTAGAGCCAGCAGCTAAACAACCAATGGCGAAAATGATAAGAGAGAGCGGGCGAGAGAGGATGGCGTAGAAAGAGTGAATTGACATCCCTGACAAAGCATATACCACTTCTTGACTCCCCAGAGACGATATAGTCAAAAGATACAATTTTGAAAATACTTCACGGTCGTGGTAAGAAGTGTAGAAGAATGCAAAAGAACACCTGGCATTCTCACATTCCAGCAAAGTGCCATAAAATGGTATACCGATGGGTAAGAACTAAAGAGGGGACCGGATCCGGAGTATTTCTGCCTGGAACCAAATTCTCCGAAGCAATGGAAAAACACCCGAACATATTCGAGGCGAAAATTAAGGTCATAGGAAAATGTGCGCAGTTTAACCTTGACATCAACTATAGGAAGAAAGAGATTGTCATCTTCTCAGACAGTCAAGCAGCCATCAAAGCACTGAGCTGACCAACAATCAGCTCCAGAATGGTATGGGAATCCCTACATGCGAACTATTCCTTCAATAGACACCAGGGGCATGCTGGGATAGAAGGCGATGAAAAGAGCAGACCAATTGGCAAAATTAGGAGCACAATTACAGGGCCGTTCTTAGGCCCTCTGCCGCCTTTGTGCAAGCATAAAAATGCCGCCCCTATATTTTAAAAAAGTATTTTATTTTTTTAACAAAAATATTTTGATGTGAAATTTCTTTAGCGAGGGTAAAGTCAGAAAAAATGCTTATCAAAGTGAAACGCCCTTTTAATTAAGCATCCCCCCACCGTTCGACCAGACGTGGGGGAGAAGAAAAAAAAATAATTAATTTCTGGAGAACGGGAAGAGCGACGGGGTCGAAATTTTTATGATAAATGCACCTCATACGGGGGGGGGGGGGGGCCCCTTTGCCCATCGGGGGGGACCGGGGCTCTAATTTAAGGGGGGATTTTGAGGGGAAAAACGTTTTGCCGATATTTCTGCAACCTCCTTGGATACCCAAAAATTATTGAAAAAATGGAAAAAAATTGAAGAAAACGTAAAAAAATATTCGGAAAGTTAGTAAAAGTATTATAAAACAAAATGAGAAAATAATAATCGTAAAAAAAAAGTTAGAGAAACGCGGTTTTCGGTAAAAAAGGCGAAGGAGCCCAGCTACAAGGTCGGAGATGGCAAAAATGGGACGAAAAAATGCATTATAAAAAAAATTCAAAAATGGTAAAAATTGATGAAAATGTAAAAAAATGTTCGGAAAGTTAATAAAAGTATTATAAAACAAAACAAGAAAAAAAAGATAAGGCTTTTCGGAAAGTTAATAAAAGTATTATAAAACCAAATAAGAAAAAATAATAATAATAATGAAAGATTACTGAAGATTTTTTATCTAGTGGATTTCGAAATCTAGAATGTTGCTAATAGATTTTAAGATGTATTTTCAATAAAAACACTGGGAAACCAGTTAGCAGTAAAACTCCCAACATAAGCAAAATAAGTTTTCTTTATTCAAAGAATAACCATCCCCTTTTATGGGAACTACACATGTTTAATTACCTTAGTACTTAGTATTTAAAATAGTATCCTTTACAAGTTATATGAAATCAGATTGTATTTACGTTACGAAAAAGCTTTTCTTGGTGAAGCTTCAAAGAAGTATAATGATGACCGAAAGCTATCGTTATTGAAAATCATGGAAAAAATGAATTAGTAAAGCAGTAGGCAATATGCTAGCTTGAATAGATGTATCAAACGTTTATCTTATTATTATAAGAAATTTGACCATGAAGAAGAGTTTAGTGATTCTTATCAGCATTTTGTAAAAAGAAAGCTAAACACTTCCGTGGTCACAGTTTATTCCGCTTCTGCTATTTTACAAGTTATGAATGGATTAAAAAGGTAAAAAATTTGCCTCACAAAATCCAAATTACCGCGCGGGCCGGGCCGTGGGACGCCCTATATCCTTGCGAATTTTTCTTTCTTTGACGAGAGTAGAGACTGCCTTTTTTATGAGTTCGACAAACAAAAATATACAATAAATCTATTTTTATTATATTGAAGCATAAAAAACTAATTGTTTGCAATTTGAATATTACGAATACTCTAGAGGGTTTTAAGTTTTAAGCTTTGCTTCTGTGGAATATCTTAAGTATGAAATTTAGTTTTGCATATTTTTTATAATCAAAAAGTGGAACCAGTGAAATACATTTAGTATTTTATTGCTTCCACTGGCGACCTGCGGCCGCCTCTAAGGTTCGCCGCCTTTGTGCCTGCACAACCTGCACACCCCTAAGAACGACCCTAAGCAAAAACTCCATTTTTCGGACCGGAACCCTTATGTGGCATAGACATGCACACCTACAAGGACGAGTTGAGGAAAGAAGAGCGAACCAAATGGATCAGTCTATGGGAATGTATTCCAGGGTTAAGGCAATCAAAGATGTTTCTAGAGCTCCCGCACCCAGGAAGATCCTTATAACACTGAGCAAGAACAATATCTGTATCCTCCCGACTTTCTTACGGGCCTCTGCCGGTTATAAAGGCACCTGAAGAGAATAAAAATTGAAAACGAGGGCATTTGCGGTTGCCGGTTCTGTGAGCAGGGAGAGGAGGTGCTCTCGCCTTCTCCCGGAGTGCGAGGCGGTCGCGAACAGGTGAATAGCCTGCTCCGAGTGCATCGTCGAATAGAAGGAAGATCCATTCTTAGGATAAAAGCCAACTACTGGCTTTTATCAAAGCACTGAAGCCAGATGAGGTACTCTGATTGACAATTACATCAACGAAAGTACCAAGGAATACACAATAGATCTATATAGGTCGCAGTGCACTAATACCCCCCAAGATCATTCATTCATTTATTCATATAAATGAAGAAAAAGTGAAAATATTTGTTTTCTGTGGACAGTCTTATCAGAACTACAATGAAGCAGACAGGATATTCGATGAGCTCAACGAGTAAAAGTAAAAACTAAAAATAAGTACGGTTTCCAAATTTATATTACGTTTGAAACACAAGGGCACCCTATTGAAACTGAGCACACTTAAGCTGCTTACCCCTTTCGCTATGACTTTATTTTAGAAAAACGGTCTTTCATTTTAATGGTGAGAGGTGAGACATATTATTATGTGAAGCAGAGCGGCATATGCATTCAAATTTTAACTGGGCCATATATAATGGCCCAACGGTAGGTGACAGTGAGACGAATGAAAGTACCTGTGTAGCATAAACCAAGTTCTTATATCTTAAATGATAAACTAAAATTTACGATTGGGACAGCGACCAATACATAAATAATACAGTTTCCTACAAACAGAATTTGGATTTTTTTGGTCATCTAACAGTAATTTGCTGTTATTTTTTTGCTGGAATATATTATATCACCCATAAGTGTTGAAAACAGCTTTGGGTGCTGGTGTCGGTAAATCAGGGATCTTTATGTTAAAAAAGGTCATGTAATATCACCAGGAACTTAATAAAAGATGACCCAAGACCCGGATACCATACTTTTGAGTCACCTTATATAAAGAGAAGTATTTACTATTAAATTATGGCACATCATATCCAATTCTTGAATATTTGATCGATGGCCATCTTGGTATAATGCATGATAATTTAAAAGTTGAAAAAATAAATAAGTTTTAATTCATTTACAAAAATAGAAAAAGTAGTATATTTCAGAACAAGTGTTGCAAACGTGCTTTCAGACGAGTAATGTACAGGGTGTCCCATTTTTGATATTTTATAAGGCATTTCTGTAATTGTTGGACCTATCGAAAAAGTGATTTTTTTGTGGCACACCTGCAATGATAATACGAAAATTTAAAAGTTTCGCTCGTTTAAGAGATACGGAAGAAAATAAAAGAAAAGTTACAACCTCGAAACGGCCCTAAAATCAGAGGCCATACTTTAGAAACACTTCATAATATTATGCCGTTTTCAGGATAAGCGTATGGAGTAAAGTCGAAAAGTTATCAGACCCAACTTATCTTTTTTAATGGTTCATCGTATATGTTTTAGTCTCAAAAGATAACATTACAAATTGTCTTTTCAAACGTATAACACACCATGGATATTATTGGTTTCCTAGCCCTGCTCGGTACGCCACTGGGGTCTATGATAAGTTTTTATGAGTTAAATATTAGTTATTAACCTTGCGCCTTTTGTGCGCCACTGAGAGAATCCAAACTCTTGCTTAGTCTTGAAAGGAACAATTAACAACAACAAATAACACTGTTTTTCTGCACCTACTTTCCTAAAGCGGGCAACCATGAATCCAATTACCAGGTCTTTATTGAGCAAACATTTCTTTTACTGCCATTCATTATCAGCTCGAAGTAAAGAGAGGAGCTCTTGTATCAAGTATAAATTGACAAAGGAATAAGCGAGAAAGCTTTTCCTTTGTTCATTTTAGGTACCGAGTGGACCACTATAAAGTCCCCACCCCCTTAAATTTTTTATTATACATTTTACAAAAAAACGTTTTAGGCAATAGTTCTAGAGGAATACACTGTATATTGTTGTTTTTGGAATGTGCATAATATTTTTGAACATTTTTCGTATTACATGATACTATGTTATTAATCTCATTGTTCTTAAATTATAGGCTTTTCAATATATTTTATAAATTTTACCTACACCATCTAAATTTTGATTTTTTTTTATAAATTAAGATAACTTATGCTACAGCATTTATAGAAACGGCAGTTTTTTTGCTGAAAAAATATGGTTTATTCATTCATTTGAGGTGAAAAACTGGAATTATTATGCTTATTCCATATAACTAAAACGTGTACGGT
>JAEQML010080572.1:0-11544 GCA_016904865.1 Pissodes strobi | reverse complement strand
ACTCGTCAGACCTACTGCATCTGTCTCTCAATACCGTCTAAATTAGGGTTTTAGTAATCTTTGGTAGCAGACGGCTTTTTAACCACCTGTCCCTACATATTCGACAGATTTATAACAAATAAAAATTTAAGATGGAAGTAAAGAGCCTACGAAATATCTCGTCGTTTATTTATTTATTTATACTCATACAAACACCTAAAAGGTAATTACATGCTTGAGTTTTACATAATATACTTAAACCTAATTTTAATCTTAATTCCTAAGTACTGAACTAATAACTAAGCAAATACTAATCAACAATACTATGGTTTGTTACGCAGTTAATAAATTCGTTTCGCGACAAGAAAAATAAATCTAAATCCAGCTCTTTAACAAAATTATTGCAATCTATTAGCCCTAAATGTAAAGGAGACCCAGAATTATTAACCCTAAACAAAATATCTCTTCTCCTTAACCTAGTACTTGGAACATTTATTGGTATCTGGCTTAATAGTTCAGGTGACTTAATATGTTGATGCAATATATCAAAAACCAGTAAAATTCTATTGTTTTTTCTACGTTAGTTCAGACTATTGATTTTAAAATCTATTAACTGATCATGATATGAGATTAGGGTAGGAAACATAGGGTATATATACTCCATACTTTTTAAAGTAAATATATCTAACAAACTTTTTTTGAATTTTTTCTAAAGCATCAATGCATATAAACTGCTTGGGAGCCCACAACACAGAGCCATATTCCAATTTCGATCTTACAAAAGCATAGTAAAGCAACAAACAAGTTTTCCAATTGGAGAATTCTCTGGAAAATCTTAATACAAGGTTCAGCTTTTGGTAACATTGGATACATAACTCCCTAATGCGTGATGCGAAGCTTAGATTTGTTGAAAAAGTGATTCCTAAGTCAGTAATTTCATTAACAATGGCAATTTGCCTGCCATTTATATTATATGTATGTGTCACTAATGGCGAACCTTTGCAGTAACTCATATGAAAATATTTATCAACATTAATTTTAAGATTGTTGTTCCTACAAAAGTCAGCAAATGAATTCAAGTCAGACTGCAGTAATTCACAATCAAGGTCATTGACTGGTGCAAACATTTTTAGGTCATCAGCGTATATCAAAAAATTGCTTGTTTCAATAAATCTGTATACATCATTAATACACATGTTAAATAGCAGTGGGCCCAGTATGGAACCTTGAGGTACCCCTGAACTAGCAATAAAGCAATCTGACATACTTCCGTTTTTACAAAAAGGAACCTATTATTTAAATACGAGCCCAAAAACTTACATGCACTCTCATCAAAATTAAACATTTTACATTTTTTTATCAAAATTCTGTGATTTACCCTGTCAAATGCTTTAAACATATCAGTGTATATGACATCAACTTGCTTCTTATTTAAAAATTGTGTTGAAACAAATTCTGAAAACTCTAGTAAATTAAAAATTGTTGATTTCCCACTTACAAATCCATGCTGCCGATTAATAATAATAGAGTCTACATGTTGGTGTATCATAGAGTGCAATATACGCTTAAAAATCTTACTTAAGATATTTAAGATGGTGACCGGACGATAATTTTCGATGTCTCGAGTATTACCGTTTTTATGTATAGGAACCACTGGACCATATTTTAATTTTTTGGGAAAAATTCCATGTTTTAAAGACATGTCAAAAAGAATCTGTATAGGTTTTATTAAATAATCAACATAAGCTTTGAACATGTAAGCAGGCAACCCTTTAATTCATGGAGATGCCTTAGCCTTAAGGGACTTAATGGCATTTCAAATTTCTAATTCTGTAACACCTGAAAGAGAAAACATATCTAGGTTGTAATTAAAAGTATCAGAAAGCATAGAATCTTCCAAGGATGCATCTTCAGCATATGCACTCTCAGCAAATGCGTTTACAATTTCATCATTCACGTCATAAGTTACACCATCATATCTAAAACTGTATGAAATCCCACTATTACTTTTCTTTTTATTTATAGCCCCAGAACTCCTTTGGATTATCACGTATATTATTTTCAGTATCTTTTATATGCTCATCATAACACTTTTTCGTCAGAATTTTAACAATTCTTCTTAATTCCCTGTGCTTTTGTTTAAAATAGACTGGCTACATGTTGTATGGTTATTGCCATGTGACAATCTGAAATACTTATTTTTTTCCTTTATACATTTTTTTAATTCATAACTAAACCATGGAGGATATTTGTTAATAGTTACGCCGCCCCTATGTTTTTCAACTGTGTGATCCAACATTTGATATATTTCTTGGTACGTGACTTCAAGACATGAATCAGGATTATTACATTTATTTAAAATATTCCAATATTCTTCTAACCTGCTAACGTGCCACAAGCAAGTGGTCTAAATAGTTAGCAAAAATTAGACGTTAAATACTTAATAATTTTTGATTTTTGAGTGGCATATTAAGTGAAGTGTGTGCAATGTAGTAGTGTAGACACAAATTAAGATTTTGTAAATTAAAGTGATCATTTTGTCTGTATTAGTTTGAACAATAAAACTAAAGAATGCACTGCAAATAAACTTTTTGCGATTTGGTGAGTGAATTCCTGTTGGGTCATTCTCCAAGAGAAGATTTTGCCACATTTTACACAGATAATTTGGTTCTATGGGGTCATTCTCCTAGAAGAAAAAAGGCCGAATTTTTCTGGTGTGAAAAATGATTCTAATGAGGGCATAGAAGAGCTGGAAAATTGTGTATCATGCAGAAAAATTATTGATGAGCAATCTTATATATGTGACCTTTGCCTAGGAAAGGTTCACAAGCAATGTGCGAATTTGTCATCATTAGAAATTAAATGTATGCCTTTGCAAAAACACATGCTGCTTTTGTGTGTGTAAGATGCAAGAGGCACCTAGCAAGAACACTAAAAAAAGAAATTATAGACATGAAAAAGGAGATTTCTCATGATAAAATTTCAACCGAAAAGCAAATTTTATTAAAGCAAAACCTATACTCGGAAATAGTTAGGGAGAATGAAATCAGCAGGCCGAAAATTAATTCTCCCTTCACACCATAATTTTTAAACCACCAGAAGGGGTGAGTTTTGAAAAGGCAATTAACGAACTTAAAACCAAAGTGGATCCTGCCGAAATAAATGTTGGCATAAAAACAATTAAAAATACCAAAGAAGGCAATATCGTCATAGGGTGTCCCACAAAGAGGGAAATTGAAGATTTCAAGAACTAAAAGTTCGCACCAAACTACCTACCAAAATCAAAATCATTGGATACACAGGAAATCAAAGCAATAAAATTATAGAGGCATGCATTCGAAAACAAAATATGTGGATTACAAATGAGGATACTTTTAAGGTTACATATATTAAACCAATTAAGAATAAGAACTATTCAAATATTCTTATTGAATGTTCACCTAACCTATTCAAAAAAGCAGTAAGCATTGGAAAAGTTCATCTAAACTATGAACGTTACCCGTTATATGAGGATCTTGATGTGAGCAGATGCTACAATTGTCAGCGATACTACCATTCCAGAGCTAAATGTGTTAACAAACTAACATGTGCAAACTGTTCCGGAAATCATGAAACAAACACATGCAAGAATAATATGAAAAAATGTATAAATTGCACAACTGCTAACGCAAAATTTAACACTCACTATGACACCAAGCATTCTGCTTATGACAAGGATTGTCCAACCACAGCATATCAAAACAAAGTTAGGAAGAGCCGTATTGACTATGGGGATTTTAATGGATAACAAGACTATGGAAGTTTTAGAAGAAATTGAGGACACTGATAGTGAAAATGGAAAACTGGTGGACAAAGATCTCTTGTTTCAAGAAATAGATTTGATAGGTAAACAGCTTAGTATACTTTATGTAAATATTCGTAGTGTAAACAAAAATTTTGAAAATTTCATGTTAATGATAGAATGTTATAACTTGCACTTTGTAGATGTTTTTATTCTCACAGAGACATTTCAATCGGTTTCGATAGAGCTATGCAATATTGATGGGTATAGCACATATTATAACAGTGGGGACTATAACAAAAATGATGGTGTGATAGTTATGGTAAAATCTAATTTAAATGCCAGTTTCACTGCGCACAGGTTTCCCATCTCTAGTGCTAGTGTTGGTAGACTGTTGTGCAGTTTAGGTAATAAAAAAGTTAGTATAAATTTATAAACCACCGCCAATCTCTAAAATTGAACTTATTACAGATTTACAATTATATTTTACCAAATTTAAAAATACTGCAGATATTGAAATATTGATTGGTGACACTAACATAAACATATTAAATTTAAATGATATTGAAAATTTTGAATATCTCTCTGTTTTGGCTCAGTTTGGTTTTTTATCTTATATAAATGCAACAACTAGATTTGATTCTGAAACATGTTTGGATCACATATTTTTGAAAAGGAAACCAACAGATAAGTGTGACAAGCTTCAATCCTTTAGATTGGACTGTCACATTACTGATCATGTACCTGTAGTTCTTAACATTGTAAAAGATGCGAAGTTGGTTAAGTCAGAAAATTCAGAAAAACTTTTCACCAAAATAAATACAGAAAACATAAAACATCATTTGCAACTACAAGACTGGATAGAAGTCACCCAAGACAATAATCCTGAATCTGCCACAAAATCTTTATGAACATCATATCTAAGATAATTTGCAATAAAACAAAAACCTACACTTTCAAACACACAAAACAAAAAAAAATAAAAAAGTGGATGACAAATGCTTTGCTTGCCTCAATTCAAACTAGAGATAAATTAAAGAGAAGGCTTCTAAAGAATCACACGCCTACTTTGGAAAATGAATATCAGAACTACAGAAACAAACTTAAGAGTCTTATTAACAAGCAAAAGAATTTTTATTATCAGGAACAAATTGCAAAAAATAACAACATATGAAAAAACAACAAAATATAGTGTTACTAACATCTTAGATGACAATGGTGTAGAGTTTAAAAATAATCATGAAATGGGTAACTACTGCAACAACTATTTCATTAACATTGGTCTGGAAATGGAACGCAAAATTCCCTTGCCAGATAAGGCAGTAAATAACAGAAAATACATTCGAAACTCTCCGTACCTCATACCAGTTCATGATAATGAAATAATAAAATATAATGTATCAGCCGACCTGATAAAAAAAAAGTACATCAAGAAATATTGACACCACTTAAACACATAATAAATTTAATCTTTCAGACTGGTATTGTGCGATCTGCTTTTAAAATATCCATTGTATGTCCAATTTTTAAAAGTGGTGAAAACGACAATATAAAAAACTATCGCCCAATCAGTATCATAACCCACTTTGCCAAGATCTTTGAAAAGTGCTTAAAAGCAAGAATAAATGACTTCTTAAATAAAAACAAAATACTTTCTGAGAATCAATTTGCATTTCTTGAGGGAAGTAGTACAGTGGATGCATTGTATGAATTCACTTCTGAAGTAACAAAGTGCTTGAATAAGGGGGTACAATGCGTGAGTATTTTTATAGATCTCGCTAAGGCCTTTGATACGGTCCCCCATAATCAGTTATTGGTTTGAGAGGAATCCAACTGAGACTCTTGGAGAGTTATTTAAAGGGTAGAAGTCAGATGGTAAGAGTTAATAATACGCTAAGTGACAAAAAGATGATTGAAATTGGAGTGCCCCAAGGCACAGTTCTTGGGCCAATCCTATTTATAGTTCGTTTAAATGGCCTGCTTGAAGAAAATATTAAAGGCAAAATAATTTCCTATGCTGACGACACAGTACTAATATTTTCAGGTAAGGATTGGAATCAGGCTAGGACTAATGCAGTTGATGGTTTCAGGATTATCAAAAACTGGTTAGATTCATCTAAACTTTCCTTAAATTTAACCAAAACAACCTATATAGCCTTTTCTTTGACTGGTGCTAATAGACCTACTTTTACGGATTTATCTATAGGAGATGGCGCAATTCAAGAAGTTGAAAATACTAAATATTTGGGACTTATATTAGACAAATATATGAAATGGAATTTACATATAGATTATATATCGAATAAGATAAGAAAATTAATCCACAAATTCTACATACTGCGTGAGATCCTAAACAGGAAAACGTGTATTATTATTTCTAAAGCTGTCATTGAGTCTCTTATTGAGTATGGTATACTTGTGTGGGGCGGCTTGTATGATGGTGCATTGTATAGATTGGCTTTAACACAGAAGTAGATGCTTAAAATAATATTTAAAAGGGATTGGAGGTATCCATTCGAACTTTTGTTTTCTGAAGACATTCTTAATGTGAGATGCTTGTATATAAATACAATTTGCACTTTTATACATAAACAAAAATCTAAGAACCTAGTTGATCACAATTATCAAACTTGTAGCAAACAAGACAATCACATTAAAATACCTTTAAATCTGAAGAATGCTAACAAGAGATTTGTTGATTACTTGCCACCAAAATCATATAATTTACTTCCAACATCCATTAGGCCGGTTAAAATTTTTAGTCAATAGTGTAGTAGGTATATATCTGCGAATTGCAAGAATTTTCTGTCTTTTTTATAGCCATATATAGTGGTTTTCTGTATTGCATTGCATTTGGTTTATTTACTTAATTTTTGACGTTTAAATTATAGGTATATAAAAATTAGGTTGTTAAAGCATTGATAGAATTTTAGTTTTAGTTAGATTAAGTAGCTTATGGATGAAGCATACGGGTGTTATCACCTAGGCGGCATCAGGACACTTTATTGTTATATAATACACATTATAAGGTAATCATTTGTGACTTATGTAATGATTTTTGTGTAACTATTTTTCTTAATAAAAACAAAACAAACAAGTGCAGCCCTGCATTAAATTATATAACTGATAATAATCAGCCTTTTTAAAATTATATCTTATTTCTTTAATTTCATTATTGGCATGATTTGTTTTGTTTGTCTCGAAATCATCTTTTGTTTTTAATTTAAAATTGTTTTCCAATGGAGGATGATATTTGTCGATATACACTAAAGGAGCGTCACTACTATCCTCAACTTCAGCAGCCGTAAGGTCCGTTAACACTAAGTCTAATGTTTTATTTAAATGATTTGTTAAGTTATTTATGGAATAAAGATTATGTTCCCCTAATAGACTACAAATAGTTTGTGAGCGCTCGGAACCTTTATCTAACTCATAATTAGCTGCATTAACTTCATTCAGATTAAAGTCTCCTATCATAAAACAATGATCAATATTTAGAAAACATTCACAATTTAGAGATTTACGAAACTATCATAAACAAACTTACTAGAACTACAGGAGATATATACTGTACAAATAATTAATTTTATATTCTCTACATGACATTGAATACATATCCACTGATAGGAAGGTGAGCTACTTTTTGCTACACAAACTGGCTTATGCTTTCTAATTTTGTTGAACATACATACACAAGCATATTGGTTTTTATGAACGTTTTATATACGGTTGATACATTTGACTGTGACGTATGTTAACTGTGATAAATATGAAAATGACTGTTTTAGTGTTCACAATTTGTAAGATTTACTATTTTTGGGTCTTGTTCTTTTATTGTATTCACAGATTTATGCTGCTTTCAACTGAACTTCGTTTTTATTAATTTTTTTTTACTAACTATTTTTATGAACTAACATTTTTTTGAATGGACACTTTTGAGTACTCGATTTCTTAATTTGAGTTCTTTCATATAACATTGTCAAAGTCAAAGTCAATTATGCTTTATTGTTAGTAAGATAAATTTTGTTAACAAAGCTCTTCAATTGTATGCAAGTATATAAAAAAAGTCTTTAATTAAATTAATAACATTAATGAAATGCACAACTGCTAGTTTTATTAAACATAATTAAGTGAGGAGCGGAGAAAGTCAGGGTCGGTTGAAAGACCATTATAACACAAGGTGAACATACATGAGTTATTTATTTGAATATTAGAGTAACTCCTCATTTACCGATGAGAGTAACTCCTCCTTTCCTCAGGAGAGAGCTCTCCTCGTGTTTTATGTTTGCATCTTTAAGGTAGATAAGGATAGCAAATGTATTAAGGTTCTACAGGGAGGCAAAATCTTATTTCATGTTGAGAGAGTACCCTCCCGGGAAGGGATTTTACCTCCTTAGATGAAAAAACTCATGTCTTATGTCTGTATCTTTAAGGTAGACAAGGATAGGAAATGTATTAAGATTCTCCAGATAGCCAAAATTTTATTTCACCACGAGAGCGGATCCTCCCAGCGGAGGTATTTTACATCCTCAGGTAAAAAACTCATGTCTTATGTATGTATTTTTAAGGTAGACAAGGATACGAAATGTATTGAGATTCTACAAAAAGGCAAAATTGTTCACCATGAGAGCGGAGGTATTTTACCTCCTCCGGGAAGACTCGCTCTCATACACTACTTATTTGGCTGAGCGCGCAGAAGAAGGTGTGGCTTAGAGTGGAAACTGAAGGTTCGATTAACTCACGCCATTACTACTATAGTACTCCACTTTTAATAAATTGAAGTACATTGCTTGTTAGAAAACCAGAGCGCGAATCGTTTTTTTTTTTGTTTAACGTAAAGCTAGACTTTTTATTTTATATATCTAAACTCAAATAAGGCTATTTTTGGAGTATTTTTTTAAAAATCCTGCAAACGCATACATGTAAATGTGAAGACAAAATCGGAGTTCCCGCGAAAACACTGGAAAATCCCCGTTTTCGGCCGTATGTAACATATTTCCCATACAGTTCTTTCATAATATCTCCCTGACAAAATATCCACTTTATATGCAATTTTATAGTCTATTGCTAGGGCAATTTGATAAACTAAACTTACCAAGAAGACGAACCCCTTTGATTGTCCTTAGCATTCTCTCGTTGTGCAGTAACAACTAAGGCTGCCCTTAAGGTTTCTATAGCAGCTTCTCTGATGGCTTGCTTTTGATCTTGAATAGCGCAAAATATCGAATCGAAGAATTGTGAAACTTGCTGATAAAAATAGGTGGGAAGAGCAGTGGCAAGTTCTTTCAGGACCAAGACGGCCGCATGGCGTTTAGACTATAATACAAAGAAAATATTGACAGTATTTTTGTTTCAAAATTAAACAATTAAAAAATGTAGGTGTCAACTTATTTATAGAATGTACACCAATAATCAATAATCCTCGATAAATTTCTTAAATTTCTTATAAAAATTTAGTGGCGCCCTACCCTAACTGCTAAAACACTTCGACCCACGCCTTTAAAAAAAAGTAATCCGCTGAGTAAACCAGGGTTATGGACCGCCAAATAAGCAATTTGCAATTAAGGCTACATATTTAGCATCCAACGTTTAAGGCAGGTTACAGTTTAAAAATAATGCATATTTATATCAATATCCTAACGACAATGAGCGTATTAGGTTATTATTATATTATTTGAAATTACTTCGTAACACGTACAGCTGAAGTCAATTTGGTTAAAATACATAATTTCCATAGTAAGAAGGCTTAGTGTTTGTTGGTAAAATAAAGGCTAAACAAATCTTGTCTTCACTTACCTCAACTCGATCGCCACCAAGCCATTCTAAAGCTGTTTTCACCTCAAAATCTACATACTCAGAAGCCTTTGAACCTGAAACTAGCGCTAAACTAGCCATAGTTTTAGCAACTAGTTCCATGACACCTACATCATTGGAAGATAATAAATTTCTCAGATAGTAAGCAAATCTACTGATCCTTGTCGTCATATTACCCACATCTGCTCCAATTAGACATACTGCAAAATGAAAATATTTATATGATAAATTCCCTCATAAATTTCCATATTAATAACTTCATTATTTATTAACGAGACATTATTAGTTAGAATTAATACAATCGCTGAAAATGGGAAAATAGAAATATTCATTATTTTAAGATAAAGAGAGTGAACTGTTTTTTAGTCTTTTTTTGGTATAGATATGTTCTATATTGTTGTAAAGGATACCTCTTTGTGTGTCAATTGTTTTACTTTTTCTCCACCACAGTCTTTATTTATTTATTTACGGATAAAACATATAAATTGATAGAATGTAATGTAACAATAACACTAAAAACCTAATCAACAGCAATAAAAATAATCATATGTCATTTAAATACATCAGTAAATTACCCAAAACCAGTAGGAAAAAAAAAATAAAACATCAAAATTAAATCAACAACGAAAGAGTAGTCCTCTCAAACTCCTATCAAAAACAAGTAAGTACATAAGATCTACAAGCCTGCCAAATCTTAAGTGTTTCAATTGAGTAGAGAATTGTTTGGGGCTACAGAAAAAGTCAAGAGATGTATGATTTGCAAGGGATAAGGATCTAGGAAAAAATGAGTATTTAGCATAGTTTGTTCTATGAAAGGTTACATGGACAGACTGGCGACTTCGAGTATTAAATTGTGGAATATAAAGATTGATTTGGCTTGTTAAATGGGGGCTGTCAACAACAGAATTAATGATTTTATAAAGAAGATGAACATCTCTCAGTGTTATTCTAGTTGATAGTGGCATCAAATTCAATCTTTGGTGCAAGTCTTCATAATCTAATTCATTATTAAGGAATTTAAAGTTTATGTATTGCAAGAACTTTCTCTGCACTCTCTCAATTCTTGAAATATGAACATCGTAATGGGGATTCCAGACAGAAGAAGCATACTCTAGATGACTTCTAACCAGACTGCAATAAAGGATTTTAAGAGCATGCATGTTATGAAAATCTGCAGTATTTCTCTTAATAAAACCCAGCATCTGCAAAGCTCTATTAACAATGGATGTGATGTGGTCAGTATAGGAGAGTTCATAATCAAGAGTAATCCCAAGGTCTGAGATGGACTCAGACTGCAAAAGAGTGTTGCCGGAAATGACATAGTCATAAGATGTTTTAATACGTTTTTTTGAAAATATCATAAGTTTGCACTTGTTTGCATTCAATTCCATGTCATTTAGGCACACCACTCTACAAATTTATCCAAATCATGTTGAAGGCCCAGAATGTCCTCCAGATTAGATATAGCCTTAAATAGTTTTAGATCGTCTGCAAAAAGCAAAAACTGACTCTTTCCAAAGCACATGCAAACATTATTAAGGAAAATAATAAACAACAAAGGCCCAATGTGAGATCCCTGAGGGACTCCTGAAGTTACAGTAATCTCATGTGACAGAAAGTTATTAACCTTTACCAGCTGTGTACGATTGGTTAAATAACTCTGTACCCAATTAAGTAGTGTACCGGAAACACCAAGGGTTTTAAGTTTACTGAGTAGAATATTATGTGACACTTTGTCGAAAGCTTTGCTAAAGTGTGTATATATAGAATGAACTTTTCCAAACCCAGCTCCAAGGCCTGAACAATGGTAGAAGAATAGTTTAGTAGATTTAGTTTAGTATTATGGCCTCGACAAAAGCCAAACTGCTCATTGATTATTAAAGGGGAAAATACAGAACTAAAATACTTAGCAACAAGTTTTTCAAATATTTTGGGAATTACACTAATAATACTGATAGGTCTGTAATTTC
>JAEQML010080571.1:0-11545 GCA_016904865.1 Pissodes strobi | reverse complement strand
TACCACCATCTTTGCACCAAATACTAACCATACCCGAAGTTCTCACCGACTCAGTTTACCAATCCCTCATTCAGCTTTGACTAAAAGGTCTGTCATTTACAATAGTGGAAAACTTTTTAATAATTTGCCACTCAGGATCAGGCACCTTCAAAATTACAACAGGTTTAGAGCTGGTGTTAAAAAGTTACTTGTGTCCCATGCATTTTATCAGGTTGATGATTACCTGAATTGTTCATTTTAGCATTTATTTTTATTTTTAGCCATACATAATTTTATTAAGCATTTTAAGTTATAGATTTTGGCAATTTTAATATGTTTCAATGCCTACTTAAACCAATGTATTTTGACCTCCTACATGTTAGTATGTTCAAATTTTGTCTTTTGTTTATATGTATATAAAATTTTGACTCTATTGTATCGTTATATTTAGATCCGCTTTGTCAATACCTATATGGTTATGATAATAAAGCATATTTTGACTTTGACTTCTTCAGATATACGTGCATTAGCTGTACCTATTTAGCTCGTACATTATGTATATAAACATCATTTTGGATTCATTCCGTGTTTTCAGTTTGAGGGAAAGACAGCTGATGTTCACTAATTCATTCAAATTTCATATAATCGCAATACAATAAATGTAATGGAAACCGAATGGGCTTTTTCAGATATACGTGCGTTAGCAGTACCTATTTAGCTCGCAAATTATCTATATAAACATCCTTTTGGATTCATTCCGTGTTTTCAGTTTGAGGGAGAGACAGCTGATGTTCAACAATTCATTCAAATTTCATATAATCGCAATATAATAAATGTAATGGAAAGCGAATGGGCTTCTTCAGATATACGTGCGTTAGCAGTACCTATTTAGCTCACAAATTACCTATATAAACTTCCTTTTGAATTCATTCCGTGTTTTCAGTTTGAGGGAGAGACAGCTGATGTTCAATAATTCATTCAAATTTCATATAATCGCAATATAATAAATATAATGGAAAACGAATGGGCTTCTTCAGATATACGTGCGTTAGCAGTACCTAATTAACTCACAAATTACCTATATAAACTTCCTTTTAAATTCATTCCGTGTTTTCAGTTTGAGGGAGAGACAGTTGATGTTCAATAATTCTATAAAATTTCATATAATCGCAATATAATAAATATAATGGAAAGCCAATGGGCTTCTACAGACATACGTGCGTTAGCAGTACCTATTTAGCTCACAAATTACCTATATAAACTTCTTTTTGAATTAATTCCGTGTTTTCAGTTTGAAGGAGAGACAGCTGATGTTCAATAATCCACTAAATTCATTAAAGTTTCATGTAATCGCAATTTAATAAATATTATGGAAAGCGAATGGGCTTCTTTAGATATACGTGCGTTAGCTGTACCTATTTGGCTCGTACATTATGTATATAAACATCATTTTGGATTCATTCCATGTTTTCAGTTTGAGGGAGAGACAGCTGATGTTAAAATAACTACATACGCAATAATTTAACATATACATATAAGAAATTTTATTGAAAATGATTTGGAGTTGGAAAATGGCTCAGGATCGAAAAATGTGAAATTTTTTTGTAGTGATTAGATACAATTTCTACCAATTTTATGGCAAATTTCGAGGTAAAATTTCACGCTCAGCATATCAATGCGTATAATTTTTGTGGCAAGTACGGGAAAATGAGCCAGGATCGGGGAATTTGGACATTTTTCAAGCGATAAGCAGCATTTTATGGAAGATTTCGAGGTAAAATTTTACAAACATCGAATTTGTGCGTCAAGAACACAATATTAATCGTGCATTGATGAAATATTCACTTCTGTCTGTCGTTTTAAGCACAAACCGTTTTTTGTTCTCTAATTTGCAGTATTGTGGTATGCGTAATGTATATGTAATTTTTGATGAAAGTGAGTGATGAGTTTTTAATATTTCTTACATAGCTTTTAAACTAATTATTATGATCGAATTTACGAGGAATGGGATTACTCCATGTTTGGAAACTCCTTAAATTACTACATACGTACAGCAACCAAATCAGTAACCGACATACTTTCATCTAATAAGTTCTTCAAAAAAATTCTCTAATATTAGTTTTTCTTCCAATGTTATGTTAAATCGCCATCTTAATCTTCAGATTTTTTTTTGTATACACATAGACCTCCTATTTATTTATTCATATTTAGCCATCGGCTAACGATTAAGTTATCAAAAATACCTATTTCGGAACTCTATGGTTCATAAATTTAATTCCCCCCAATAATTATCAGCTATAGAATGAGTAAAGTGATGTGAATAAACAACATAACGTCACACGATAATGGGCACAAATTTATAGATGATTATGGTTAAATATAGTTTGATTTGAAGCAATTAATAGTTATAAACAAAAAGCCACGAATAAAAAACGAACATAAATATATCAAGGTTTTTCCCACATCTTGATAATTTGTATATAAAAACACTTTATTTTAATACGAGTCCATAATGTGTACATTATATATAGCAGGACAACGACGAGAACAGGTATTTATTTCCATGTTTGTTGACTAGATATGCATAATATACAATTTCACGTGTCACGAGTCAGCAATCTTATAAGGTGCCATTGCAGAGAATGAATGCTCTAAAATGTCTTGTGATAAATACATATTTAGATAGGATCCATCACTAAATTAGTAATTAACTGAAAATTAGGGATATTCTCAGCTAAAAGCGACATTTTGAAAAATTGCAGATTTGACGTAATAACTGGCAAACGGAAAAGCTGATCGCCAAAAAAAATTAACATCAGTTGCACTCAAGTGTTGCCTAAAAGAGTGCCAAATTTCAAATTTCCACTCACTGTGCTTTTCGAGAAAAAAAAATGAATGAAACAAGAGGTTAATGGTAATGAGCGTCACGTATCCGCGCGTGACGACTCAGTCTTATTCACTGCCCAAGAAAAGGTGGCCTAAACGTGCGTAAAGAAGTTTTCACTTAAAAAATCATATTATTTTACAATTTACTCAAACCAATCCATATCGAGTAAACCAACCCCCAAATAAGCATATTTATGCTGCAATCTAAAGCAGAAAATTATCTGTTTAAATTAATCAAAATCAAATCTATCAATATTAATAATAATTATATGTTTCGCTAATAATCCTACGAGTTTTTCCGTTTTCAACATGCAAATGTTTCGAGATTTTATAATATAATAAACATAATGGTAATTCCACGTTCCACTTTCGAGACGAAGAAAGTTGAATAGGGAAAGTGAATTCAAGGCACCAAGAATTTGTTTATTTCAACTTTATTATATGGCTATGCTGTAATGTTTTAATTGAGTGTTTTTATCATCGCTGTAATTATAACGCGCGGAGAAAAAGTTGTGAATTCTTCGTGGGCATATCGTCTAAATAGATTAGCCTTCGTGTTCCATCCACAAGTGGAAGAAATATTAAGAAAATGTATTCAAAAAGTTCAAAATTTAATTGAAATATTTAAATATTAATTTAAGCAAAATACATGTAGTACTGATCGGTACGATGGGTACCACCAGTAATTTATGAGATAACCTCTCGAGTCGCTGAAATATTTTCTTATACCTAAATGAGGGAACAGATCTGCAAGAGGAGGAAGCTTTGATTTTCTGGGAAAGCTCACACTAACCCAAAGTGCTATTTTCTTTGCTGCACATTGGACTGCTTCATGTACGGATGTACGTCCTGTCTGCAGGACAAAGCGTTTGAATGTACTTCTGGAAGAGCCTCCAGCAGGAATTTGATCTGTACAATCTATCATTAATGGATAATTTTAAAAACCTATCTATTTGCTGGTTCACATTAGTGTTTTTGGATCAGAAAAACTTGTTTATTCCGAAAATATTTTTTTCTTTTTTTTTTGGGTATCTCAGCTACTACAATTAATTCCATCATCACCACCCTCTGAAAGGAACAGATCCACATTTCAACTCACCCAGTATTATATTGTCAACTGAAACAGTGGAATGGTTACAATTAGAAATAATCTTTACCTTCTAGCTGAGAGAACATCAATAAAAAAATTGATGATGATGATGATGATGATGACTCAATTTTATTAATTTGCTGCCAGTATGTTCTAAATACAATTCATCCCAATGAAGATTCTTCTGATTCTGAAAGAGATACTCGTAGCTTTAATATTACTGATGTTAAAGTTGTGTCTTTAGGATCTGACTAATTCTAGGACTTTTTTTTAATATCTGCGTTTTGTATATTATTTTTTATATAATATAGAAGTTGTACTGTTTTTCTTAGTAATAAGTTCATTTAACATGTTTCCCAAAATCTGGAAGTGGCAAGGGTCTGTCCCATTCATAAGAATAGTTATTAAGAATTATCGTCCTATCTCCATCCCATGTAACTTCTCCAAAATATTTGAGATTATCCTGCACAAATGTATCTTCTCCAAGATTAAAGACAGGATTTCCATCGAGCAACACGGATTTTTCTCAAAAAGGTCATGTATTTCTAATCCGTGTTCTCTCTCGCATTGTATCTGCGAGGCTCTCAATGGGAGCCAAGTCGACGTAATCTACACGGATTTCCACAAAGCGTTTGATCAGATTGATCATTGTGTATTATTACAAAAGACATGCAGTCTATTTGGGTTTTCAGACATTGCACTCCTAAAATCATATCTTTTGGATGGAAGACAGTTTGTCGAGATTAAGGGTTTTATATCTGACACATTTATCCAAACCTCAGGAGTACCTCAGGGTTCCAACCTTGGGCTCTTGTTGACGATCTAATTCAGAAGATTGACTGTTTCAAGCTGGCCTACGCTGACGATCTTAAAGACTTCAACCGCATTGTAACCTTTGGAGACTGTTTTCTCTTGCGTTCTTCTCTTCTGTTAGCGAGTGGTGCGCAACCAGTAGCCTTGATCTGAACGTCCCAAAATGTAGTGTCATGTGTCATTACCTATCATAGAATAAAAATCCCCATCGTCATCAACTATTCCATTAGTGGCAGTGTCTCGGAGAGACCGTCAACTGTCAGGGACGAGAAATTTAAATTTATTCCTCATATAGGGCAGATGGTGGCTGGTGCGTCACGAATGTTGGGCTTTCTGATTAGAAATTGTAAACAGTTTACCAACATCTTTGCCATCAAACTGCATTATTACTCGTTCGTTAGAACAAAGCTGGATTATGGGTCACTTGTATGGTGTCCGTTGTATGATTGCCACATTGATTCGGTGGAGGCTGTGCAGAGGCGATTTCTCAAGTATCTTATGTTCAGAGAAGACGGTATCTAGCCAGACAGAGGGTTTGATCATAGTTTTTTGTTGTCCAGATTCGGGGAACTGGACTCACAATCGGTGACATTCCTTTATAAGCTTCTCCATGATATGATCTGATCGATTGTTCCTTTCTTATGGAAAGTATACCATATCATGTACCGCGTTTAGGAGCTAGACAGCAACCCGAGTTCACTCTGAGATTGGCGAAATCTAATATTCTGTACTAGATCCCCATTCACAACATGTGCAAAAATTTCCATCTTGTATCAAACGCCTGTGATATACATATCAGCAGCTTGTCTAACGTCCTGAAACACCTGCGTGAGGCGTCTGGTTTTTCACCTTAACTGTATCTCCACATTCTTCATCTTAATTTTTCATCTATATTTATTTCCCTTGTTTTCATTCCCTTCGTTTTTGTCACTTCTTCTTTTAGCTTATTTTATTTTTCTTTTTTAGTTCCCTAACTTACTTTGTGATATTCGTACAGTTTTTGATCGATTTCGTTCCTCTATATTCGTTATTATTAGTCTTAGCTTAGTTTGCTAGTTTATTTTAATATAACAATACTTTTGTGAGTTACTTGTTCTTAATTTGTATGTGAATTTCTTGTAATTGGGCGTTTGCCTGTTGAAAATAAAGAGATTATTATTATTATTATTATTATTATTATTATTTTTTCTTTTTTAAATTTGTTGTTTCTCATCCAATTAAAGATGGGGTTCATAGTAGAAGTGGTCCACGACAAGTCTCTTCTAACCTAACTATTGAACAAATTTGAAGAATCACCGACTTCTGGAGCTGTATGTAGGTTTGAGGATGGAGTTGAAGTTTCAGTAGGCTCTCACTGAGTTTTTTTGGGATAACTCCGGTTGCTAATATAACTACGGGAATGATATGCACCTCTCTCTGTTTCCACATCACCTTGACTAGTCGTCTGTACTTCATCATTTTTTCTTGCCATGTAGACATCAAATTGTGGGAATTAGGCACAGATATGTCAATGAGGAGGGTAGTACCATTAATTTTATCAGTGAGGGTGATATCCGGCCGGTTGTGTGTGACTGTCTTATTTGTGAGGATGCTTCTGTTCCAGTAGAGTCGATGGTCATTGTTCCCTAAGACGTTCGCAGGTTGATACTTATAATAAGGGCAGGAATCGTTTATCAACTTGTGTCGAGCTGCTAGGTGTTGGTGGATAATGCGAGCAACCTGATCGTGTCGCTGTAGGTAGGCATTTCGGGGCCGGTACTTTGCAGGCTGCAGTAATGTATTGTTTCTGAAGTTTGGCCGCATTTCCTGCACACATCGTCTAGTCCAGGTTCCCTCAAGATGATTTTGCGGTAGTTTTTTGTTGCTATCACTTGATCCTGTATCGCGATCATGAAGACTTCGGTCTCGAGAAAAATATCCGCTTGACTCAGCCATTTGTTCGACGCCTCATTGTCGACATATTTCTAGTTGAGCTCGTTTGGAAGGCGACCATGCAGAGGCTTTCCTGTCCACGCCCGTATCCTGCCAGCAACATGGTTTGCATCCGATGGTAACCCCTCGTCGGCGGCATGCATAAGGTCGAGAGGCGTGTATCTGTTATCCCCCAAGTTGACAGCTTTGTGCAGAGGTGTGTTCTTCTCCTTGAAGAAGCGTTGTAGGCTCTTGACTTGTGCATCCTCACAAGATCTATTATACCTCGGCCGCCTTTATTGCGAGGCCCCTGGGGTGGTGAATCCTAAATTTGGTAAGGGTTGTTCGGGTTTTGATCATGATGTTCTCCAGCTCAGTTTTACTCCAGTTTATAACACCAAATGTGTACGTTATAAGTGGCATGGCAAAGGTGTTAATTGCCTTGAACATGTTTTTACCATTCAGCTTGGTCCTCAGGATGTCGACGAGGCGTCCTTGATACGCCTCACTCTCTCCTCAATATCCCTGTGCTGGAGTTGCCTGGCCTAGATATGTATATGCATCCATTGTCTCTATGCGCTCTCCGCCTTCCAACTCAAAACCATTCGAGACCAACTTGCCTCGGTTAATGCTGAGCGTCTTGCATTTATCTAAACAGAAAGACATATTAATGTCGTTTGAAAAGATTTCTGTGAGGTGGAGTAGCTCTTTTATCTCTTTCTGATTCGCCCCGTACAACTTGATGTCGTCCATGTACAACAGGAGGTTAATGACATGTTGATTACTTGGTCCGCATTTTAATTGGAATCCATAACCCGCTCTGTTAAGGAGCGATGACAGGGGATTCAATGCCATGCAAAACTACAACGGGCTCAAGCTGTCACCTTGAAAAATTCCTCTTTTAATGTTTATTGGGTCACATGTTATCTGTTCTCCGTTGTGGCTTACCTGCAGGATTGTGCTCCACTTCGACATCATGTGACGGAGGATCTCCACTGTGCTTAGGTCCACCTTGTAGGTCTCCAAGATCCTGAGTAGCTAAGAATGAGGAACTGAATTAAAAGCTTTCTTGTAATCGATGAAAGCTGTGAAAATGTTTCTATTTTTGTCAGCCGCCTGGTCGAGTACGACGCAATCTGTTACTAGCTCCTTCTTGCATCCCTGCGACCTCTTGATACAACCCTTTTGCTCCTCTGCCAATATTTTGTTTGATTGGAGATGCTGGTATATATTCTTGGCCAAACACGATGTGAAAACTTTGTAGAGTATGCATAGGCAAGTAATGTGCCTGTATTTTGAGGGATCGTTCATACATTCCCCTTGCGGTAGCAGGTAAGTCATCCCACGGGTTAAGAACTCGGGAACCTCCTTAGGGTTCTCCATGAACAATCTGAAGCTTCTTGCGATGTAGGAGTGTGTTGCCGTCAGCCGCTTCGGCCAGAACTTGTGGATGTTGTCTGGGCCGGCTGCCTTCCAGTTCTGCGTAGAGGCTATCCGCAACAAGTTGGGTGGTGATTGCCACGCGCTCCATCCTTGTGATATTTGTCACACCTTCTTGCTCCCTTTCAATTCATTGGGCGCTGATGTAGTGTTGAGCGGGATTCGATCAAATCGATGACCAGACTTGTTTGATTACGTCCTTGTCTGGCGGCTGATCACGTGTCTGAACTCTGTTTGAACTCTAGGACCCTGTAGTAGGCCTTTTGGTTGATGTTGAACAGGCGGTTCTGTGTTTTCCTCAGATTAGACTCCCTGTATCTCCTCAGTCGTTCTGACTCGCCTCTTATTTTCTATTTTATTGTGTCCAGTAAGTCAGGCACTGCTGTATTTTCTGGGTTTCTCGCTGCATGCATCTTATACCTAATCAGTATTTTATCCATTTCTTTTTGGACCTTCTCGCTTCTATTTCCAGCCATGTGGTGCTGGGCCCTCCCAATATCAGACCTCAGCGCAGCAATCCCCTTCTCTAAGCGGTGATCCCATTGTTGCTTGATACCCTTTTTACTGCGGTAGGGTCGGGCATTACCAGTATTAATCCTGCCTCCTATTGATCTAACAATGGCTACAGCTGCTGAGTATATGATGGCATGTAAATTGAGGAAAGTGTCACTCTCGGATAGGTACAAAGGGAGAATATTCTCATTCATATATTTTATGGCAGCTGTTACTATCCTGGAGTTATTTTGCTTCGGGATACGAGGTCTCAGGTTCGGGGCCATATGGCAAAATTCCAGCATTGCCCTCTGGAACTCATTCTTCAGTTCCTCTAGTTGACGAGATTCTCCCGATTCCTCATTGGGTGGTACTGGCACTGCGATTATAACTTGCGGTTCCTTTAGATTCTGCGCGTCTTCTTCTTTGTCGAATGCTGGAACGTCTTCTGGGTCTTCGTTTAGGGGCCGCATTATGTTTACTGCTTCTGCTTTTAATTCGTCCAGTCTAGGCCGAAAAATGAGATCTTTTGCTATGATTGTTCTCCTTTGATCGGCGATCCTTTGTTCCGTAACATCCAGGTTAGGGAATTGTCGACAAAAAGCTGAGTGCAGCTGTTGTCTGTAGTTGGTGAGATCAGTCTCTAGCCGTGTGATAATGTAGTATCATTCGTCCATTCATGCGTACTCTTGGTTTACCAGCCTTAGTGGTCAGCAGTAAAGGCGCTGCAGCAGTTGGGGCCGATTGTGTGGTGGGATCTCCTGAATATCTTACTATTGTGCGAGCCATTCTTGTGGTTCCATCTCGAAGGTCAGGGCGGTTCCGAGAGGGGCCAGCCTGCAACCCCACACCGCCCTTAGTTTCATTTCTTGTTATAGGAGCAACTTTTTCACACTGGCGGGAGTGCTGGTCCCGTCAGTGGTGTGCCTGTTTTGGTCCACGGATGATATTTTATTACTTGCGGATAGATTCAAAATATCACTTTCGTTCTTACGCATATTTCACTTTTCGCATGGTCCTCCGCGCGCTTCGCTCGCTACGGGGGCTCAAGAATAGGAAACAAACCAGGTGCTAACCCAAGACATACCCAAAATGAAGAAAACAGTTTAGAAATATAACCTTAAAAAAACGACGGGGTTTGAACCCGGGTCGCCGAAGTGAAGGCTAACCATGCAGACCCCTAGACCATCAGGGGGCATACAAACGACTGGTTGCATCGCGAATACATGGCGCGCACGCAGGAACAAAAGTAATATTTTGAATCTATCCCGAATTTATTTTATTTCCCATCTACCCGCTGGCTGAGCCAGTGAGGGCTTTCCCCTATCCGCCACCCGAGGACGCGTCCGATGGGAGACAGGCAACTCCTCAGTATTATTTTTAGTATTATTATTATTATTAATACTATTGTTACTATTATTATTATCATTAAAACGTATTTTTAATTATTCAAAGCTGTTACATTTTACTTTATTAATATGGCACTATTTTAGGAAGTTAGGTGGTCTTATTGGCCCCTGACGGGTCTATAAGTATAATTAGCCACTGATCAATAAAGCGTATGTTTTTTTATGGCCTTAGAATTAAAAATGGAGAAATGATTGCAATTTTCTGAAAACAAATATGAAGATTGGAGGTTGGAGAAATTGGACTGAGAAATAATATTAAAAAATATAATTTAGTACCAGATATGACATACGGTTACTGGAATTTACGTCAAAAACTCTAAAAAGGTAACTTTCAATAATAAGGAGTCATGCCGAATTTGGCAAAATTTCATAGATTATTCAAGGTATAGCTTTAATTTTTTTTTGGCCGGTATTTTGGCCTGAAAATCGAACTCAAAATGTGAAATCAGATTTGTTAATACTAAGTAGGTAGTAGTAGCTTTGCACATTAAAAATTATTTTTCTTAAATTTATGTTCTTTGTATTTTTTCAAGACAAAAGAGATGATATCCACCTCTTTCAATTAATTATTCAAGGTTTATTTTCCACCGAAATTACCGAATAGTGAAAAACTTTTCGACACAGTTTAGCAACCTCGTTTCGTTTGTAAATTACGATATTTCGTTGGCTTGGCACCAGTTACATAAAGATTAAATAATGCTCAGCATTGAAATTCAGTGGCGGTATAACTCATATTACACGTAGGGAATATATCGGTCTGTTATTGATGAGGCAACGAGAATATGTGATAAGAAATCGATTAACTCGGCAAATTAAAGAAATAAACCAGAGCCGTTACAGAATGTGATTGGCAAACTTTAGAGACGATTATAGGTACTAAAAATAATTGTTGCAACTTCTTTACTATATTAGCATATGTCCGCAAACAACGAAAACAGAAGACAAATGTACAAAAATATTTACAAAAAGGTATAATTTTTGCTTTAAAACTGGGCAATCGAACTTTGATACAAAATTTGAAATAAAACGATCAAAATTTGAGTAAACTCAAAGACATAAAGCGAATTTTATTGAAATAAAAACTTCTTTAGCACGAGTGTGTGATTTGGGACTCGATTGGGAAGCGACACTAAAAAAGTGAAGAGTAGTTCTCATCCGATTACTGAAGTTAAGCAACGTCCGCCGTGGTTAGTACTTGGATGGGTGACCGCTTGGTTTAGTTTTTAATTTTATATAGTTTTTAATATCGCTCTTGTTGAAGTTTTCACTTCTGTCGTGCGATTTTAAGCACATACCTCATGCGTTTCAGAAACGAAACAGGAAGTTTTCGAAACATTATATAGCAATTTCAATAAATGCTGACCGATTTCCTTTATTACAGTCCTGAAAAATAATGCGATAGCCGTCGTACCAGCATGCTGATGGTAGTAATAATTATAATGTGAAATGAAACGAGAACCGTTTATGAAGTTTTTTAACGTGGTGGGCAAAACACTGTGCGACTGGTCATCCTACGTGTGTGTGT
>JAEQML010080570.1:0-11545 GCA_016904865.1 Pissodes strobi | reverse complement strand
GAAAATACTTTTTTATCCGATCGGACGAAAAACGACACCTTTCCGATGTGTTTTCTCACCGCAAAAGTCATGATTCCAGTATATTGTATTCGTTGCTTGGCAACATGCAATAACTGTACAAGAATAGAAAATAACTGTCCGGGAATATAACATTCCCGTCCTAGGCCGGGAATGTAACATTTCTGTCATATTCAAACGCCTTGTTTTTCAGATCTGACGTCTATCAAAAGTAACATTTAGCTGTAGTTTCCGTAGCTACGTAATAAACTTCAAGCTCGCTCGATTCAAAACTTGATATGATGTTGAGTTTAAATTTAAAACACCGTTTTTATTTAGAGTAATATTTGGCTCTATTCATATAAGTACGTATTCTAATTAATTTCGATCGGATAAAAAATAATATGTGCAACTCGTAGGAAAAGCACAATCCTGGACTCCTGTGTTGCTGGCCTCGGCTGCGCCTCGTCCAGCAACTACCACAGTCGTCCAGGAATGTTTTGCTTTTCCTCCTAGTTACACAATATACTATTTTCTATTTTGGTATCATAAAGAAGTCTTTTCGATACGCAAAGTAGTGTCGAAAAGAAGCTCTTTTCGACACTACTTTTGTTGACTGCTTGCTATGATATTAACAAAATTGTTCAATGTTAAGGCTCACTAGTAAAAATTTCGACACCGTTTTGAATGGGATTCCTAATAATACAGACGTCAAAAGTGACAAGATGGCCGTCCAACTTTTGATCGCGACTTGAATAAATTAATGTTTTTCATTAAAAAACGTTCAAAATAGAAAAAATAGTATAAAATACACATTTTAAAAGACATTTAGCGCACTCGCACGTTAGGAAACTCCCCGCAAGGGGGGTCGTTTCCTAATTTCGTGCTCGTGCGATAAAATCTGGTCTTTTAAAACTAGTATCTTAATATACTATTTTCTAATTTTGACATATAAAGTGACACTTTTCAAAACTCTTTGACGTTTTGAAACGTCCTACATTTCGTAACTAGTTACGAAAAGTAAAATATTTCGCAACTGGTGATGAAAAGCACATTTCGCCATTAATTAAGAAACATACAGATTATTTTTTAAACTAAACTACTTGAACAACCTCTTTATTGTCATTAAATTTGATGTACCAACTGTTAATGAAGATTTTTTATTTTATTCAATTTTATTATATGTGAATAAAAACATTAATTATAGATATTAATAACACAGTTCGAACAATTAGTCATATTGACCCCGGCTGACAACGAAGATTTCTGTGTGGCATTAATTTCCATGGAAGTTTCTCGAAGAATGTTTGTGGCAATCTTCTGTTTATCCGTTATGGAATTCTCCACATAACCCTCGGCAACTGTATTAGACTTCCATCCCCCTTGCTGTTTGATTCTCAACAAATCGGCTCCAGAATTCGCGAGGAGAGTAGTCGATGACCGTCGAAAACAGTGACCGGTATACAAACAAGGATCTGGCAACTTTAAAAACTGGGCAATTATTTACGGCATATTTCCAAATGTATTAATACCTACAGGTTGCACTCCACATTTCCCATTTGAATATTTGACAAAAAATCTGTCATGCTTAACATTTGACGGCCTTAGCAGAACTTATTTCTTTACCATTTCGATGCAATTTATACCTTCAAAAGCTCCAGCGGTTATAGCAAATTCTCGACATACTTTCGTCTTTGTGTTGGGAACAGTCACTTTAGCAAACTGCTCCTGAAATACCACATTTTCTACGCGAAGAAAAGTTAATTCACCTTTTCGGCAAGCTCCAGCAACTCCAATGATTAATGCTACCTTGGTCATTAAATGTTGCTTATCGACAGCTTCTCTCATAAAATCGGAAATGTTTTCTTTACCTAAAACTTGCGATTTTTTAGACTGGTAACCTTCAGATTGACGTTTTAAAAACGCCAGTAAATTTGTATACTTCTTAATGTCAATATTTCTTTTTAGACACAATTCGGTTCTTAACATCGAATATAAGCTCCACAAGGTTGAATTCTTCATTTCCTTTTTTTCTTGAAAATACGCTAGCAAAACTTTTTCGTTCAAATGGGTAATCCTTTTGTGTTCACACCAGAAACTAAATTTGGCATAGGCCAAATCATACTTGCTCCCCGACTTCTTAGGAATAATTGTAGATACCGCAGATTGAGCTGCTTTCTCAATGTCACTCGGTACGTCATTCTCTGAATCGGACACTGCAGTATATGTATTTTTCTACTTTAAACAAATTTAATGAATTATTTACGAGAAGAAAAATGATTATTATTTTTCAATTCTTTTGACAGTTCAAACTCATAAAACATTACACTAAACAATACTTGCTTCCATAGCAACGAAGTAACAAATAAACATCTCCGAACTTACTAGACGATTTAAAAGGAACCTACGAGGGACACTCGGATGGGCCATTTTAGTACTTTTAATTTGAATTTAAATAGTAACTTCCTATTCAAAATTAGAAAAAATATTGTGTGAAACACGTTGGGAAACACAATTTTTCGTAACTCGCGTTCTTTTGCTCGTTATGAAAAATAGTGCTTTTCCCAACTGGTTGCACAAATAACTATTCCATTCTCCTATAGTTATTTTCCAAAAAAAAAAACTCTTTTTACAGAATGCTAGATTGATCAATGCTTTACAGCAAAACTTGTGAAGATGATCTAAATCTTGCCAAATGTTAAAGGTGTTTTGCTGAACATTGTTTTAGTAGAAGAACTTCTATTTATGTGCAGGAGAGGAAAGCCATGATAGGTTATATTTTTTGTTGTTGTGAAGAAAATTTTTAGTTTTAAAAATAAAGACATTTTAGAGGTTAGTAATATTTGTCGCATAAATTCACTTAAAACTGAAATATCCCTGCTACTTGTTCTTCAGACCTAAAGAAGCATTGAAAAATAGGTAGTCGTCAATGGTTTAAACAAAAATGTTGGTTTAAATAGCTTATATAGAGCCATTTTTATATCTAGACTTGTAAAGGTAAGCAACATTCACCTGCTTAAAATAGAACGAAACAGTTTAAAATTCCCCAGCAAAAAATTGCCTACGCGTCACAATAATTCTAAAGAATCACAATACAGTATTTATGAGCGTCACAACTTGCTAAATTAAAAGAAATTCACCTTTCAAAATTAATAACCGGAAACACCATACAGTTAAACAAGAAAATTCAACGCAACATGGCGGCTCAGACCACGTGAATGCTTTAGTAAATGAGAAATGATACATTCTACACGCACCCACAAAAATATTAGAACGGGCAAAATTTACACTAAGTTTGGCATCAATTTTCTTTTGAACCCTGAACTCGATGTTGATAAATGTATTTTCTTTGTAGCTTGATTCTTCAAGAACTATTGCTGATTTTAAATAATTGATCGAAATGTCATATACACTGCAGAGCTGAAAAGAAAATAATGTTTTTTTTGTTAATTTTGGAGATACTCTGTAGATGGATCTTTCCTGAGCATTTTAGTTTTTTTATTTACTCTGATATCGCAGTTATTAAGGGTGCTACAGGGTTTTGTTGAAATTAATGCATTTGCACACTTTTTATGGGTTGCTAGCGGTTCGAAGGATTACCTTTCATTTTTGGTTACGTAACAGTAAGTCTTTTTATTATTGCGCCAACTTTCATTTCTGCATTAGCGCATAAATTGGAGCGTGTTTAAAGGCCAACGGGCCAAACTAAAGCAATAACAATAAATAACCAATAAATAAAACAATAATAATAAATTAACGAATGATAGCGATTCAAGACACCAACAATAACAAATGTTTTAATAACGCGCCCTTATGACAGCAGTCATCCGTCTTCCAATGCTCACACTGAGAAAAATTGCCCAAATCAATTTTTGTTTTGGACGGCGTTGATTTACCATTATGTAACGTTACATACCGCATATGCAAATTTTGTTATAGTTTAGAATCACGTTGAAATTATACCAATAAAACTCGTTATATTAGATTAAGAAATATAGTGACTATACAAGATAAATTAACTGCAAATGAACAATAATACTACTCTGGTTATACAAGTTGTATATAAAGCAAATTATACAATAATTGTATAATGACAAATTAAATATTTGTATAGCTCACCATTTGCTATTTCAATTATCTCATAATGGCTGCCGCTGCGGATGAAACGACGCCACGCCAAAAAGCAAGATGACAAAGCAGAGTGGCGGCTGATGCAAACAATTTACCGATTATTTAAGGAAATTGTAGTAAAGTAAGATAGGAGAAAATCCACCAAAGAACATGCAGGTATGTATATCTTAGGTTAACAGATATATCATACGTTTTCAAACTTATCACTACTTGTTTACGTTTTGTCAATCAAAAACTCGTTCTTTTTAGGTCCTGTATTCTACGAAGATCTAATTATTTTACCATACGAACCATGATATATGCGTGTAAGACATATGGATTACCTCCTATACTATAACATTTGAATTAACACACGAAGGGTGCCTCGAGTGAATCAAAAGTTTGAAAAAACCAATAAGGTGAGATATTTTCTATTTAAGTAGCAACCATTGTGTAGTCAATTCATGTTAATAGATCACAGGTGTAGGTACTCCTAATTTGTGACCGTGCATCTAAAACAAATTTTAATTGACATGTTCAATTTTAGCGTATGCTGGACTCGATTACAATATCAAGATGAGAATAGAATCCAGGACCCCTACTGAAGTAATGTCACAAACATAATGATTGCCAACGCCATGAGATATAGTTTAAATGTAATATAACTAATATACAACAAAATATATACGGTGCACATGCAAGTTGAATACTGGTTAATCATTATTTGAATATTAGCTATTCTACCCGTCATATAGTGGATATACAATTAACTATATATGGCATATATATGAATAATGGTTATGCAATTGCTGTATTAACGGTATACAGGCCCTAATATGAAAGCAGGATAAAATATGCGTACGGATATATCACAAAAACTTAAATTAATATGATTATTTAATAATCAGTATACAGTAATTGTATAATCGTTATAGTTTAGCGATACTACTTTCAGAAAAACCGATTGTATATTGGCCAAAAACAGTTAATTTGTCACAAATAGTATACAAGTTTTGTATTATGGTCATTCGATTTTTGTATAGTGGCTAATTTCTTTTCTCTCAGTGCATAATGACATTATCAAGTAACTCGTGAGACAGATTGTTCCAGATCTCAACAAGTGCTGCCAGTGTTTGTTAGGGATTTTGGACTGCGGGATTTCTGGAACTTAATCGCCTACCTAACATATCCCAGATATGTTTGATCGGATTTAGGTCTGGGGAACATGCAGGCAAATCCATTACCCTTATTTTGACGATATTTAAAAAGTCAAAGGCATGACGAGCCACTTGAGTGCGGGCATTGCCGTGCATCACCAAAAAGTATTCTGCGACTTGAAGGCGAATGATACGACATACTGTTGCAGAATATCTTAAATGTATCCATTTTCATTTAAAGTGCCATTAACAATAATCAACTCTGATTATCCGCCTAAACATATCCCATCCCACTAAAACGGAGTTTTATCCACAATATCGAAACAGAATTATTGCACTCGACGCGACGCGCGCTTCGCTAACTATATTAGCATCATCAGGAGATGATTAAAACTAAACTTAAAACCTACCTAACTATCTTTTATACTAACTGCTTGCTTTATCAAGCGGAACCAAAGGAACCAGTCCTGGAATCCCACTAGTCACGCTTGATCAACCAATACAATGGACTATAATACGGAATAGGCTCTTTATCTCTATTTAAACTATTCTTCCATTTAATAAGTTCCATACTTTCATATGCGTCTAATAATCTCCTATCAGTTATATTATGAATTAATTTTAAATTTGTAATTGTTATTTTATGATTATTATCAAAAGCATGCTCGGCAACACCTGATTGTTCTGTTCTACCATACTTTAAGTGAGCTATATGTTCTTTGAATCTCGTTTGTATAGGTCTTCTAGTTTGCCCAACATATTTTTGGTTACAATCCATGCATCCAATTTCATATATTCCACTTCTATTTTATTTAATAAAATAATTTTTAATAATAAATTTTGTTCTTTGGACCACCTAATAATTTCAAACAATTGAAATATTAGAAAGAAGTGGAATTTATGAAATTGGATGCATGAATTGTAACCCAAAATATGTTGGGCAAACTAGAAGAACGGGATTCAAGGAACACATAGCTCATTTAAAGTATGGTAGACCAGAAAGGTCAAGTGTTGCCGAGCATGCGTTTGATAATAATCATAGAATAACAATTAAAAATTTAAAATTAATTCATAATATAACTGATAGGAGATTATTAGACGCATATGAAAATATGGAAATTATCAAATGTAAGAATAGTTTAAAGGGAGATAGAGGGCCTGTTCCGTGTAGTCCATTGTATTGGTCGATCGAGCGTGACTAGTGGGATTCCAGGATTGGTTCCTTTGATTCCGCTTGATTAAGCAAACAGTTAGTATAAAAGAGAGTTATTTAGTTTTAATCATCTCCTGATGATGCTAACATGGTTAGAGAAACGTGTAACGTGCCAGCTTTCCTTTTGCACCAAGTTAAGTTTGGAGGTTAAAGGAAGAGTCTTTCTTGCCTAAATGGCGGACCACGGCAAAATGGATGGTTGTTCCTTGTAGTCACGTAAGGATATATATTAATGAGTTTACTTTTGACAAACTGATGCAGGGCATTTTATTATTTACTATCACTTGCCGTAATGAGCAGAGATCAAAGTGGCGATCCGGACGACGGCATTGTAATGACCTCTACCGACCGACCGGCGAATGCAGTGCTGGAAGTGAATTGCAGTTGCCTTCTACCGGAAATTCAAAATTAGGTTCGTCTGGGTTATCTTTAGAGTAGTTTTCTGTAGCGATTTGTGGTACCACGCGTACCAACTCCTGAACGTGCGTTACCGTTTGGGGACTCTCTTTTTTTTGTGTTGACGTCGCGGAAATTGTGATTTACCTTTGTATGTTTCCCTAATGAATAGAGGGTCGAATGGTTATTTCCTTTTAGCTATGTCGAGCAATTATTTAAGATGGGCTTTGGTACATCAAAGTTCTGCGTTTTCCTTTCGAAATCGCTTTAGATAAATTATTGGGTATGACAGCTCGTGGCCACGTGACGGGTGACTATACTCTTATTGGCCAGGCGTAGTTGTAGTGGGAATATTGGAAGGAAGCGTCTGCTTCCGGAGAGTTTTCAAGGAAATCACTCTACGTTGGCTTGCCGTTTAAAGCAGAGTGGCCGTGTTGGAAGTTTTTTGTTTTACCTCATGGGATTGTTCCCATGTTGTCTCAGGCCTTATTTTGCTTACGTTGGTTAGTTTTGTTAGTTAGTGCCTGGAACTCGCCCCATAACTGGGATCTGATGCTGCTTTAAGTAGAAGCCTCTTTGTCCGTCCACAACCTACTTGAGCTAGCTAGTCGTATAGCAACCCTTTACAGGGTTCGACCGTAGGGGTACTTAGACCGTAAGGGTACTTCGACCGTCGGGGTATTTCAACCGACAGAGTATTTCAACCGACAGGGTTTCGTTTATTAGCCCTTAAAGCTCAGTCATTAGGCCACGCCAGTCGGGTCTCTGAATTGTGACTTGTTCAGGACACTGTTAGAGTCCTTCTTCGTCGGGGGAAGTATATGTTTTTTTCCTTTCCACCCGGAAAACAGCCGAGAAGCCACCAACTGAATGTGAGCTACCTTATCTTTATTATTAGTATTTGTTTCTACCCTTTTATCTCCTTTATATCTTTAAATATTAACGCCTAACCGTATTATTCATCACTCTGGCTAATAAACCCGAGATTTAAGTTAAATTTATCTCCTGGACGAAAATACGCCAAACCGTAATTTTCTTTGCTCAAGAATTAAGCTATAATTAAATTCTTTTTTTTTTATTTTGCTAATTAAGATAATTTTCTTTGCTTTAATTGATAAGTCGACACTTAAAATTTAACTTATTTTATCCTTGTAGATCAAAATCTAAGATTCAGCTTGCTTTATTCTTGATAGTCGATACTTTTAACGTTTCTAACTGGTCGAAACAGGCTCGTAGTTTATTAAAATAATCGGGTATAATTTCACGAAATTTGCGACGAGTAACGCGATAAATTTTTCCGAATATCGATTTGTGTAGGTACCTTTTTTAGGGAACTCTCGTTTCTTTCGGTAGATTTGGCGTTGTGTTGCCTAGTTCCTGGTCTAGTTTTCTAGCCTTTAAGAAGAGTGCCTTTATGGTCAGATAGAGTCTGGTTAATAATTGATTAACGAACACAGCGCCCAATCTACTGATTTAATTTTAATCGGCTGCCCAAGGTATCATTTATTATTGGCGTGCCTAGTTTTAATTATAAACATAATTAGTTTGTAGAGCGGCACTGTGATGTCAGACCATGGTTTGCGCGCCTAAATAATAATGGAATAAGGTCTTTTATTTATGTTACTTGAACTGTGATTTTCTAAAGTAGGATCGTAAATTTATATTTTTAATTAGTTTGGTTTGTTTCTAACACCAGTTATATCGCGTAATACTTATCTTTGAATCTCGTTATCAGCCACAAGGTGATCACGTTCGAGTGAACAAAGGAACCTAATTATTATTGGAAGTTTTTGTTCTATCTATAATACAATGATATCGGCTTTTAATTGAGCGAAATAATTCAATTAATAATTGTTTTTTTTTACTTTGCCCTTGTGCCTCAAATAACTGAGTAAAATTTGTGACTTTTAGAACAATAGTCAGTTCTAGTCATAATATTAGGTATAAGCAGTATAGAGTATCGGAGAAATCGTCACCTTATTGTTCTGTTTTCCGCATTGAGTAATAAAGCAACTTTCTCTTTACTGAATTTGCCTGTGTTATTTAATTATTCCTCGATTACCTAGACTACGAAGAAATCAGGACGCTTAAAAAAAAGTGGGTACTTTGACTTAATTCATTTGCGCTCTATGTTTGAATATGTTTCGGCTTCATTGACTTGCTATAGATACTACAGTTTAATATTGACTTTATCGTTAATCCTTAATTTTTTTTGCGTCTCACTTTTCAATTTTTTAAACTGGCCTACTTACTTGCCTTTCATTATTAAATTAATTCTCTAATTATTAAATTAATTCTTGGTTGTTATTTTATTTTTCATTGGTTCGGATTGATTAAATTCAAATCAACTTAATCAAATTAATTTCGAATTTATTTAGGTAATTTTCTCTTGGTAGTTGCGAAGCTTAGGCTACATCGAGTACCATATTTCAGCTTTGGGGTATTTCTTGCTTGTGCCGTCTACAAGCGTGTGGCGCCTTATAAATCAAACCCACCCTTACTCCCCTGCATTAAAGCTAGGGCCTATTTGCACGCTTTGAAGATGACTCGTTCTAGCTTAAGGTGCGCACAGACCTGACGAGCCGCGCGCACGACTCGCACGCGACGCGCTGGGCGCGCGCTTGCTACCCGTACGCGCCGAGCACGGTTATCTCGCGCGCCTGCTGTGAGCCATGTAGAGCGACGCGCGCGCCACGTATAAGTTCTAATTGCACTTCTTCACTGATTTCTCGCGCGATTGCCACGCGCCTACTAGTACCCGTCCACACTGCGCCTCGCTATTTCTTTGATTTGCCGTCGAAAAATCGACAGCAGACGAGTAGTGACGCGCCTCGGACAGGCGGCGCTAACGCCGCGCGCGCGCCCCGTCCACACCTAAGAATTTTGGACTGTCGCGTGCGTGTCGCGCGCGCGTCGCGTCAGGTCTGTACGCACCTTTACGCATATGTACTTGCAAATTCACTCAATTTTAAATTTTTCTTATTTGATATTATTCACCCTCTGTTTCTTCTAAGCCGAGGTGAAGGTTTGCACCAATTAGAAGAAAGAAAAAGCGTGGCAAATGCGCGTCGAGTGCAATAATTCTGTTTCGGTATTGTGGATAAAACTCCGTTTTAGTGCATTTTGCCCATGGTTCCAAATCCCAATATAATATGTAATATATCCCATCCCAGACCATTACTGAACCTCCACCGAAAGAAACATTAGGAGTAAAATATCTGTTCATCTTGTTCTCCTCGGCGCGGCGCACAGTGGTTCCAAAATCAAATCTACTGGATCATAATTATATTTCAGATGGATGAAGATTAAAGAATTACCACGTTATTTTAAAACATATTTTAATAATAATATAAGTTATAAAACAGATTTTGCTGTTAATCTTACATTAAATTCTCGATTAAATGCCCATACAGAGTGTTATGAAATAAATTATTGATACTCGTTTAAATTTATTTTTGGTAAGTAGGTATACAAATTAAAATGTGTTATATCTAGCTTTACCTATACAGTTTTACCAATGTCTTTTATTTAAAGTAACTATAAAGAGGGTATAAGTTTATACAGGGTGTCCTATAAATGTGTGATAAGAAAAAGTTGAAGAAATCTTTAAAGTTGAAATTGCAATGTGTCTTGGAGTTTATACGAGTATATAGACTTATTTTTAATAATTTCCAAATTACTACTAGGTACTTAAAATATTGATATTAGGATTAAATAGAATATTTTTTGAATTAATAACAAGTAATAATAACAATAACGGTAAAATAACAGTGATATTAATTCTGATTACTAATGTTAATGTGGTTAGTTTGGGTTAGTTACTTAATGTTAAAAAGTAATTAAGTCACAGATTAAATAAAGCAGTAAAGCAGTCAAACAGTGTTTGTGAACACTTTGTATTAAGTATGATGGATTTAAGAGTGTATGTTACATAGTTTAGGCATTAGAACATAAGTCTAAACTGGCCATCATTAACAATTAACAATTAACGCTTATTTTGTTTATCTTAAGGAAATTTTATGATACTATTGGGTAGCTGATCTGTTATTATTTGTAAAATTATTATTACACAAGCATGTAGAGCCTTTATATGTAGATTTAAAATTTAAAATTATGTTAAAAATTTAAAAATTATTGCAGCATATATATATATATATATATATATATATCTACAGGATGCCTCAACGACAATACACATAAGTTAGTGATTTTTCAAATGGAAAATGCTGTATTTTATTGTATTTTTAGTTCCCATACGAATTTTAATCATATTTCGTTACTTACTATTTATAGTAAACTGTATGGGTTACAGATAACATCATATATAGAACACGTTGAAAATGTACATTTGTATGTAGAAACTAAAAATGCAAAAATATATAGAGTGATCCCTTTAAAAAGTCACATGTTTGTTGTGTATTATTTTAATTAAGACATCCCCTATAAATATACACAAATAATTTCTAAAAGGCTCTCTACGTATATTATAATAATTATACAAATAATATACAAAGACGTAAAAACTGAATGATTAATACATTATGATGCCTCTACCTTGTATACTAGTATTTTGTGAGGTGGTGATTTTAAAAAATATATACTAACTTATTAACGAAAGGCATTGCTAAGTAATTCAGGACTTAAAGAATTCCATTTACCTAGTCGGAGACTA
>JAEQML010080567.1:0-11546 GCA_016904865.1 Pissodes strobi | reverse complement strand
GAAATTGAATTTTCCATCCTCTTGACTTTTTTAGAATGGCATTGATTCCGGCTAATCGCAAAATGAATATTTTCAGGCATTGAGGGATTGTACTTTTTTTATTTAATATAGATAATCCTAATAAAAAATATGATTTAGGCAAAAAGCTTCCCCATTGGGTTAACACATGTCGGATTCGTACAGTTTAATGGCCGAAGGTATATCTGTGACTTAGATGAATAATTGGCGACTTGACAAGTGATCATCAGACCCTAGACTATTATATTTATTGCTGTTTGTGTCATAACGACTGCCGAGTATATAGTATTGCTGTATTAATATAATTATTTATTTTTATCAGTAATGAATTATTATTGATCATGTTTTTTTTTCAGAAAGAAGAGACAAATGCATTCCAAAACTTGGGAACAGGAAATAGGATAGCTACGGTGCTATTTTATGTAAGTTTCATGTATTGCCATACCGGCGACAATAGGAGCCAGTGGCGGCTGGAGATGTTAAGCAGTTCCATAATATATGAAAATAAACCCAGTAAATCAAAAAATATGTTAATAGCACGAGTTTGTAAAGATTGGTTATTAAAATCTGCATTAAAATTTGAACCGCCACTAATATTCCCAGCCTCCTTTTTAACAAGACTATTTTTCACAGTCACATTTTAGTAGGTAGCACTGTTGCACCTTTTAAGCTAGTAATTTATATTCAATTGGTCATTGTAATAGCACGTTGGGCAATTTATTTTCAAAGTTGCAAACCTCTTAGCTGGATCATTCACCTTTATAAGCTAGTAATTTATATTCAATTGGTCATTTTAATAGCACGTTGGGTTATTTATTTTCAGTGTGGCAAACCTCTTAGCTGGATCAATCACTTAATTAACAGGCTGGTTGAAATTTGAAGTATTGTTGTTAAACTTCTCATCTCAAATGTATTATCAAAGTTAAGTCTACAACGACCCTCGTAAATAACGTTTTATGTTTTGTCGTTCGAAAATCCTATCAGAGTACAAATAATATCGAGTAAATCCACTCAGCAAAAATCGTTCGATGTTTTTGCATCAAACGCAAAAGCCGCATCACGGTAAAAAATAAGATTGTACTCTACCTGCAGCAGCGAGCAGTCTGTGGGGAGAGATTCAAAAAGTATTCGCTGATGCGCTTTCCTCGGTTATTATAAGACAACGCGACGCGAAAGTACACAATCTCAGGGGGTTTACACACTCTTTGTCCCTCGTATCAGAGCCATCGATGACCACAAACCAGACTGATCCGGATTCGCCCCGTCGCGTCGTCAAACGCTGTCGGAAAAATTGGAAATTTGTCTCCAGTGAACCTACCGTATACTTATTTATGCCGTGCTTATATCATTGCTGTGTGTGCTTGCACTTGTTAAGGTTTCACGAGGTTCAAAAAGATTAGTTATGGTGGCAAGGTACCAAGATCAAGACTTAATGAATAAGTTAAAGTGAACAAGATTTCTAATTGCTTAGATCTTTTTATCGGTAGTGAGAAATATATGGTTCATAGGTACTTTTTTATAGAAAAATAAAAAAACTAATATGAAACTGAGTTTAAATTTAATTTAGAAACATAATCTTTCAGATTATTTATAATACATGAGTAATTCTTCAGAAAATACGAAATGTTGAGATTTTTTTTCAAATTTAATATTGATGTGGAAACATCTTACGCGGTATGAGGGTAAATCTCGGCAAATGGGACGGAAATTTGCAAGCGAATGGGGACGGAAATGTGCAAGCGGCTGTGACAACATAACCATGCGCAGTGATTTTACGAGGGCTGCGCAAATTGTGTGCATGTCGATGTAGTATATGTTTACACATCAGTGTCTCGAGTACTAGCGGGCTCGCTCATATATTTTTTTATTAATTGGAACTGAATATTGCAAGTACATTTTAAAATGTTACTGGATATGATAGCGTAAATATATAAACTTAATTTTATTATATTTACTGTTTTTACCAAAATAAAATATCTTAGAGATAGCGGTAATGATGTTTGCAAATTAAATAATGTTTAAATTAAATTTTGACTCCTTGTTAAAGAAAAAGTAAGGAATAAGAATTATATTTTCTGCACTTTACTAGTTCTATTCTAAATATACATTATTTTAATTCATCGAAATAAGACTGATTTCTTCGCTCTTCTGATGCTTTTAAAACTAAAATAATATCCCTGTTCAAAACTGGGTAAATATCAAATTTATTAGGAATAATGAACTGCTTACTTTTGTTCTATCTCCTCATAAAACTTATTAATAATAACTCATTTTCTCCTTCACCTAGAACTTTTTCGATGTAAAGCTTATTTCTGTTTTCTTAAAAACACAACAACTGTATCATCTGCTGTTTCATATGTTTGTATTACTTCCTATCAATCTGAAGAGGAGGAAGAGACGATTTAATGCTTGTTGGCGGCCCCTCTTTATCACCAGCATTGAATTGATTTAATGTTCGTATTCGCATATTCCAAAACATTTTAGAGTTCTAAGATCGAAAATACAGCAACTTTTGTTTCCCTTTATACCAAAATGTTTCTCTTATTTGCAAGGTACCTTTAAATGCATTATTTGGAATTATTACATTGTCAAATTTGCAAAGCTCTGTCTCACTTATGGATATGATGTTTGTTTTGTTACAGTTCTCTTTTAAAACACAAAAAAGCTCATTAAAAGAAAACTCATCTTTCCAATCCTTACACTTGCATCCCGTCTGGTGCCCCTTACCGTGGACACTCTTACTACAAAGCCGTAGTATATTTTATGCGCTTTTTTTGGTAATGTGGTTAGCTACAAGACAAAGCGTATTTTTGTTTTTTTATTGGCTCGGAAAATTACCAATTTAAATTTTTTCCAGACGTGTATGATTGATAATGATGGGTCCTGTCTCAAATTCTGTGAAATTGTACAATAGTTTTGATTTTTTATCTTTCTGTTTTATTTAAAATACGCAATAAGTGTGGGAGAGACCCCACCTTCCAAAATGTCCTTATCAAAAAGATTGTTCTTACCATTATTATAACTTGGTACTGATGATTTATATTTCTTAAATGCAATATTTGTGTTTGTTGAATAACTGACCGGCTGTAAAAGTGACTGATTCTTTTACTGTTTTCTGACATATTTTCTCAATTCCTTTCACAAAAATTTATTTTTCCTGTGGGTCCATAACTTGCAGATAATTGCCTTTTCAGATACAAGATCCTTAACTGAAATTTCTTTGTCCTTATCTAAGTCACAAGTGCGACTCAGATATTTTTCGTTGAATGATTCTTTGCAGCAGGGTTCCTTACATAGTTGGTCAAAAAATGTGCCGTGTGTAATATTAGTTGCGTGTATTAGGAGCTATATTTTCATAACGAATACACGTGCAGATGTCTTAATTGTACATTGGGATGCAAACAAGGTCAATACTTAGAAAATCGGGCATAACTATTTTTTTTATATATACCCAGGATATTTCAATGAAATTCTTATGTAATTTGCTGAGAGTGCCGCACAAAAATTATTACTGCTATTTTGTTTTATTTGTTGTAATGGTATTTTTTCTCCGGCTGAATGCGGCTGCATTAATATCTCCAAAACTGAACAAATAATTTCCTTAAAAATGTCTTTTGTGGCCTATATAATTTAGGTGAAATAGTGTAGTGTATATCTAGAAACTTGTCCTTCTGCCTTACATTTACTGATATAGCTTTGAGAATATTCCTCTTGCCTTCCATTGATTTCTCACTACGTAGATTTTATTTTAGTTAAATTTTTACTACTTCACTTTATCCTTTTTTCCTTCAGCTGCATTTTCTTGATTTGTTACTAACTCATTCACTGGGTCGGTTAGACTGTCCTGAGCAACGTTTTTTTTTTAATTTTGTTTGCATCTTTGATACCACTTTTCATATTTTAAATATTTGTTTTGTAAAACTTTACTTATTTGCTTCTAATATTTTTATTTTGATTGTACCTGACGCATGTGTCTTTTCGATTGCTTGGAGCTTGTTCAGGTTGATTTGCATCATCAACTTAATAAGTATCATTTTCTGTCCTTTTATTCTGTTCGCGGTATTTTTTGTGAACATTCTATCCAAGATTTTCGTTTTTGTCTTCTTTCCTTACTTGAGAGGTAGGTCATTTATTATCTTAATTTTCCTTTCGTGTTTGCGTTTCTGAAACGTCTCTCGCTCTTTTCTTTTATACTTCTCGTGTTTCAGAGGGCCCCTGAGAATACGCTCTCTTATCCTCCTCAGATTATTTTTAACTAGGTATCTTCAACGTGAAGCGAAATATTTAAAGCAAAAACAATAAAGGGTATATCGGGAAGGGCGAGTTCATTCAACATTTAAATATAAGTTGATAATTAGCAACCCGCTGTTGCGATTCGGGAGCACCGAAGATACTAAAGGCGGAAAACTTGAAAATAAGTTATTCTGCTCCTATTAAATATAACTTGATAGGATGTAAAAAAAAGTACACAGAAAATGGTTTTCTAAAACCACCAAGTATTACTGAATGAATTCGCGCTAGATTTTCTTTGTATTATTTGCTCTTGACTACCTGCAGACGATATAAATAAGTTTAATTTATAGATGAGCGATGTACCGCAAGGAGGTGCTACTGTATTCCCTGTCGCTCGAGCTGCACTATGGCCTAAGAAAGGTACTGCAGCCTTCTGGTACAACCTGTTTCCGAGTGGAGATGGGGACAAACGGACTCGACATGCTGCCTGCCCTGTACTTGCAGGATCCAAATGGGGTAAGAGGGGAAAATAATTTGTTATTTCATAATTTTCTCAAAAACCTACACTAGATAATTCAAACGACATTCTGTAAAATACCCAACACATATCTGCCAACAGGGGTAAATTGTTTAAATTTCCAAATACCCGATTAAATTCTGCTTTAGACACATCTCTTATTCGGTTAACAGCGCAACACTGCCATTGCAATTTTTAAAACACAAATTTTTCTTTAAAAAAAAACGAAATTTTAATCACATCATTTTCAGACATAAAAATTATAGTCGACATTTTGAATGCATGTCTATGCTAGTGAGTGACATCAAATTCTGCACAGTAATTAAGACTTAATATTAAACATCACAAATGATTTTTCACACAGTCAAAAATACTGGACATCCATACTGCCACATCACAAGTTTAAAATGCATAATATACTATACATCTTATGTTATGGTTCAATTTTTCTGCAAAGATTATTTAGTAATGTATGATTTGTATTTAAAAAAATAATTGAGGAAAATAGTCACATTCTTTGTGTTTTGGATGTTATGCAAAGATGTTGAAAATTTAGTTTCTTACTGTATATATCAAACTGAGTTTTTTATTTTAAATGTTGCCTGGGAAACACTTTTGGTATATATTTTTGGTTTTCGATATTAAATTTCATATACAGTGCTGCTTTGTTTGTGTTATTCTCTGTCATCAGATTTTTTTTTGTAGTTAAATCGTTATTTTTTAGCTAGAAAGTGATTTGTTGAAGCCGTCTTATTTCTCTTGTCATATGTTTATAACTTACGAAAATTATTTCTATTTTTCATAACGCTAGTCATTGGCATGTTTGACCAGCGTTGTAATCCTTACAGAAAATGTTACTATTTTATTATTTTTCTCTGGGGATTTTTGTTTTGATTTTGCTAAATTTGTTTTTCAGTAGATTGAGGTCGTTATGACTTACCGTAATATTTTTATTTTTAAATACATCTTGACGCATTTCTGAGATGCGTAGTATACAGTATACTGAATCCTGCAATAGTGCGTCGGGGTTGTATAGCTCCTATTCCATACAAGTTAGAAATTTCGTTTTAGTGCTAAAGGCATTTCAACCAGGTATTTTCAACATGATGTTTCAAAAATGTTTGATGCGATTTAAATAGAACACTAATACATTAGCGGATCATGGAATTTTGCTAAAAATTTAAAGTATGTTTGATGTACAATTCTATTCATAAAATAAAATGCCTAAAAGTTTTAGAGCTAGTTTTGGCATATTTGCCTAAACCCGGCATTTTTAAGTCGTTGTGTCTTCAAGATTAGGTTGCCAAAAGCTAAAAATGCACATCATAAAGATCGATTTATACCGTGGCAAATTAGGTGTACGCTTTTTTACAAATAAAACTGTACCAACATACTATATACCTAAACTCAACTGTCCTCAAAATATTGACGTTTGAAATTCAAACTACCCGAAACCACTGAATTATGGGTTAAAAAGCCTGTCCAAGAGGTTAAAATTAGCAAGCTGCAAATCGTGGATTCTCGTCTTTGTTGCACACATTGTTTTTAATGGAAAAACATACTTTCTCATTCAAAAAATAGTATTATTTATTTTTTGAAATAGTTATGTTTTCCTAAAAATATATTCTAAGGTAGTTAAATGTTGTATAATTCTTATTTTTTATTGTTTATCGAAAATATTTAAGATAAATGATATTTTCGATTTTCGAAAATATTGGTAACAAGGACTTCTACGAAGAAACAATAGAGTTTTCATTTTTCAGTTTGGGAAACAAACTAAAATGGAATAATTAAATAAAAAGAATACACGGTGAGATTATTCTAAATTTATATGGATAAGGTTTTCTTAATAAGTATATATGTACGCAGTAAAAAAAACAAAACTATAGTGCTAAATTGAAAATTTTCAAGTAATTTTTACTATTAATTGGTAACAAGGCAAGACTTGTAAAAAATATATATTACTTTATTTAACATAATATAGAAACTTAATACAGCTTACAAATTAAAAAATAATATATCATTTGAATGTTATAAAATAAATTAGTTTTAGTTAACTTTTGTCGATGACCTGTTTTACCACCGAAAATTTTTTGTGCCATTTTTATTTGACGTCTGTGCAAATTCTTACTTCTTGCAGTCTTTAGATATTTCACTTTTCTTGGTAATGTTTGGGTTTAAATACACTAACACCAAAAATATTAATTTTGAAGCAAAATTTAAATGTTTTAAAATTTTTAATTAATTTAACTTATTATAACAACTTAATACAACTTACAAATTAAAAAATAATATATAATTTAGATGTTATAAAATAAAATAGTTAACTTTTGTCGATGACCTGATTTATCACCTAAAATTCTTTGTGTCATTTTTTTGACGTCTGAACAAATTCTTACTTCATGCAGTGTCTGGATATTTTAGTTTTCTTGGTAATGGTTTGGTTTAAATAAATACACTAATACCTAAAATGTTAATTTTAAAGCTAAATTTAAATGTTTTAAATTTGTTAATTCATTTAACATATTATAGAAGCTAAATAACTTACAAATTAAAAAGTAATATAGCATTTAGATGTTGTAAAATAAGAGTGTTAGTTAACTTTTATCGATGACCTGTTTCATCACCTAAAACTATTTGTGTCATTTTTTTTTGGCGTCTGATCACATTCTTGTATCTTGCAGTTTCCGGATATTTTTCTTTTCTTGGTAACGTTTGGGTTTAAATATACTTTCACCAAAAATATTAATTTTGAAGCTAATTTTAAATGTTTTAAAATTGTTAATTCATTTAACATATTATAGAAACTTAATACAACTTACAAATTAAAAAATAATATACTTATCACTTAGATTAGATGATATAAAATAAAATAGTTTTAGTTAACTTTTGTCGATGACCTGTTTTGTCACCTAAAATTCTTAGTGTCATTTTTTTGGCGTCTGAGCAAATTCTTACTTCTTGCAGCCAGGATAATTCACTTGTCGTGGTACCGTTTGGGTTTAAATATACCAACACCAAAAATATTAATTTTGAAGCTAAAATTAACTGTTTAAAATGGTTAATTCATTTAACATGTTATAGAAACTTAATAAGACTTACAAATAAAAAAATAATATATCATTTAGATGTTACAAAATAAAAAAGTTTTAGTTAACTTTTATCGATACCTAAAATTATTTATGTCATTTTTTTTTGGCGTCTGAGGAAATTCTTACTTTTTGCAGTCTTTATATATCCCAACTAGCATTTATGGTGGCAGATACGTAACTGCTACTATCAAAGCCACTACAAAGTGGGCGGTGACCATCGGCGGCTACGTCGTATATTCGTAGCTGCTAAGTAACTGCGACCAAAATGGGGAAAGATTTTGAGTAGCCGGGTAGTGTCTTGGGTAGCTTTTGCCACCAAAAGAGTTACTATGATGTGTTACTATAAAGTAGCCTACTGGTGAATGCGACTTCGTGGCAGCCAAGTGTTTTCCACCGACATGTGGAACTTTCGTTAAACTGTTAAATTTTATTCGCAGCGACCTCTTCATGCAATTTCACACTTCATAAAAATAAATGTCATGATGGAAAATAATTATGGAAGCCATTATTATTTTTTTGTTATTTACCATGCGATTTTAACGCCTCTCGTAGGTAAAATTCAAAACGCAATTGACTTTACTGAATAAAATAGTGGGTTTATATGACAAAATTTTCGAGCGCCTCTCAAAATATTTCAAATTATTATATTATTTGCAATAGAAACCCATGTAGTAATAAAATAAAATAAAATTATTTGCTTGAAACTGGCGTGAAACTTTAAAATATTAGTCCACCGTCAAAAATAACAAAATAACTAGGTAAATTTAGCTTGAAAACGCAAAATGTTTGAACCATTTGGCTGTTCGTCTGAAAAGTCATGAAAAAAATATGGCCGTTTAATCCGATAAATACTTTATAGTGCCATATGCTTCCACAAAGTACCGGAAACGATAATAATTAGGCCAACCCTACCCGTTTGGAACTTTAAAATATTAGGATTGATAAAGTGACAATTGTAACTACCCAGATGCGACTTTATAGAAACAATAACTTTATAGTGACCTAGGAAGGTAGCAGTAACCATTTTGCTACTTTCAATGCTGCTATAAATTAAAAGTAACTAGGTGTCGTGGCCGCCACTACCCCGTAACTTAAATTGTTACTATAAAGTAACAAAAACTTAAAGGAGGCATTATGGTAGCACTTGTTAGTGACCGCTACTTTAAAAAGTTACTATAAAGTTTTTGGTCTTGTATGGTGTCATATACGAAGATTAGGGTAGTGCCAGCCACTTCTTTAAATTACATGTTTGCCACTTGCAATCGGGGTGTTTATTTTCAAAGTGACTATTCCTTATAGAGTGACATTTTAAGTGGCAGGGTGGGTCTAGGAACTATACTTTAGTTCCAATTTTAGTGTTTTTGGTTAGTCACCAAAATAAGGTTAATTTGAATTAGTTTCAACTAACTTCAATATTTTTAATTTTTTCGAACGTTTTAGCCCGTTTTGGTGCTTTTAGTTACTTTTGGTAAGCTTTGGTTGGTTATTCAATCAATTTTCGGTTACTTTCAGTAAGTTTCAATTTATTTGAGCAATTTGAACCGGTTTCGATATGTTAAAACAATTTAAACGTTTTTGGTTAATAATGTAGGTCGTCGCAAAAATTCGGTTAATTTGGGTTAGTTACTTATTTTATTCTTAATCTGTTCCGATACGTCTTAGCCCATTTTGGTTACTCTTGATTAGTTTTGGTTCAACATCTTTTGGTTAAGTTTAGATAGTTTTAATTTATTTTAGTCATTTGAACAGGATCCGATACGTCATATCCAATTTTGATGTTTTTGGTTAACTTTAGTTAGTCGCCAAAATTCAGTTAATTGTTAGTTTCAACTTGTTTTAGCCCCTTTTGATGCGTTTGGTTACTTTTGGTCCATTTTGGTTAGTCGTTCAATCAACTTTCGGTTAATTTAAGTTAGTTTTAACTTACTTCATTATTTTAAATCTATTTCGATGCGTTTTAGCCCGTTTTGATGCTTTTAGTTACCTACTATTGGTTAATCGTTCAGTCAAGTCTCAGTAAAGTTCAGTTAGTTTTAATATATCTTAGTCATTTGAACCGGTTCCGGTACGTTATAAGCAATTTTAATGTTTTGGTTAGTTTTAGTTAGTCGCCAAAATTTGGTTAATTTGGGTTAATTTTAACTTACGTCAATATTTTTAATCTATTTCGATATGTTTTACCCGTTTTGGTGCTCTTAGTTACTTTTGGTTAGTTTTGATTAGACATTCAATCACCTTTCGATATGTCATAAGCAATTATAATGCTTTTGGTTAGTTTTGGTTAGTCACCTAAATTCGGTTAATTTGGGTAAGTTTTAACTTACTTCAATCTTTTTAATCTATTTCGATATGTTTTAGCCCGTTTTGGTGCTTTTAGTTATTTTTGGATAGTCATTCAATCATCTTTCGGTTACTTCCAGTTAGCTCCAATTTATTTTAGTAATTTGAACCGGTTCCGATACGTTATAAGCAATTTTAATATTTTTGGTTAGCTTTGGTTAGTCACCAAAATTCGGTTAATTTGGGTTAGTTTTAACTTACTTCAATATTTTAAATCTATTTCGATACGTTTTAGCCCGTTTTGGTGCTTTTGGTTAGTTCTGGATAGTCGTTCAATACACTTTCGGTTAGTTTCAGTTAGTGCCAATTTGTTTTAGTCATTAGAACCGATTCCGATACGTTACAATCAATTTAAGTTTAAGTAAACAAGCTAACACGATCTCTCACGCGTACGACTTTATGTGTGGCAAATGTAGCATGGACTTTTTCACGATTTGAGGCCCCATTTAGGAAAACAGAAAAATTTTCAATGTTAAAACAAAACGATAACCTAAACCCGCAAGCGCGACTATGCAACAGATCTCTCACAGGGTACATGCTCGTTTACTGTTGCAACGTTGCGACCTCCGCCCGACGGTCGTAAAATATCAGTACATTTACGACCGTCGATCGCGAACCTCTGTTAAAATACAGCTGCCTCAAATGCTCCGCGTAACGCGCGTATACGGGTCACAATGAATTTGGCAGCGGTGCACGTTTTGTGCCGGAACGCTGTGTCCGCATTTAGAATAAGCGGCATTTTGCGAGCATTTCATAGCAGATTTATTGTTAAATATTAAATATTACTTTAAGCCGCTCACGTTGGTCTGTTTTCGAGCTAGTGACTGACGTCACTGACTATTATTTCCGTCTCAAGGTATAGCTACAGTTTCTAGTTTGGGTTGATGATTTGCGAATCCTTGATCTAAATATAGAGTTGATCGGTTTATCTGAATTATTATTATTGCTTTATGGTGGTTTTTGCTTTCTATATAGGATTTTCTTCAAATTCAGGTTCAGTAAATGTTATGGTTCTATCTGCCAGTCGATTCACGAACGATAATTTGGGGTAATAGATAGCGTCTCGACCACGTTTCTTTTGTATATGATATATTATTCATTATTATTGATGCTTTCATATTCTATAATAAATTGCTATGCAGTATTATAATTAATATTGAAATTATTGAGAATATAGTCAGCCTCATAATTTGGAATGGACGTTATCCAATCGCCGCGCCGCGCCGACGTAAAGTTCATTTATAGATATAGTGAACTGACTAAATATAATCCTAAGGTTAACCATAAACGGACAGTGAAATACAATTTTATTGTTTTTTCTTTTGAACTTCAGAACTAGGTAAATC
>JAEQML010080566.1:0-11547 GCA_016904865.1 Pissodes strobi | reverse complement strand
AAACTGAATTAAGGGAAAAGTTTCTCTAAATTTTTAACTCGGCGTAGTTAGTCTTGTAAATTCTTGTGTTGCTTCATTCTGTTTCAGTATTAAATGGAACTTATTTTTATATTTTCGTATTGCATTCATCTGATCTCAGTCTCAAGTCTGCTATATCTTACATTTATAAGTTAGTAATTGTATGCATGTAGTTACTGTTTATCTAATCTGTATTTTTATAATATAAATATTGAATACACACATAGAAAAGAGTTCTCAAACTGAGGGAATTGACGTTATTCCAAGAGCATATTGACTTTCATATGTGGCAAGAGAATATTATTTTGTGTGTATCATATACAAAATGAAATAAAAATGTTTCTAATATTTTGCTACCAACTCAATAATATTTCTATATATCTAAATATTATAATATTATACCTGTCAGAAAAAAACTGTCAAGATCGCGTATCGTTGTCAAGATGATATTATTTTTTAGTACAAATGTAATCAAATCAGTTTATTAAAACTCAAGTAAAAAAGCAATAATCGAATTATTTAGTATCAGTATTTCAATCAACAAGATTCAACATGGTCCTTCAGCCGAATGGGTTATAAACCTATGAAAAATACAGTGCAAGCTATTCAAGCAAGAATCGAGAAACAAGAATCATTAGAAGCTCTATTGTCTATTGGTCATCGAGGTTAATGTAAGTCAGTTCCATATCAATCGATTTCCTACCCATTAAAGCATTTTCCTCCAAATTTTCCTTTCTTTAGATATTGGCTTTTCTTGGGCAATATTGTGGTTTTTGCTTGGTGTTGTTTAGAGATACCGTAAACATAAATGTCATAAATCGTATCGTAAACAATCGTTGTGTGGGTTTTGTTATCGTTTAGTCGTTTTCTTCGGATTATCATTACATTTTAATAACGAAAATGATTAATAACGAGAATGCAAGCGGCTCTGAGCCTACTGGCGATGTGATTTCACGAATTAAACAATTAAAAACCATAAGAGGACAGGTAAAAGGTACTCTTACGCGGTTCTCATCATTTGTAGATAATTTTACGGATGACAAAATAGTAAATTTAGAAATACGTTTAAAAAACGTGGAGAGCAATCTTTTAAAAGAATTTAATGAGGTACAGGGAGAACTAGAGTTGCTTGAGCCATCTAACATAAATAGTAAGGAGCGAGAAGCATTTGAAGATAAATATTATGAAGTAACGGGCTGTGCTACCGATATTATTCGAAAATTCTTCGATCAGAAAAATGTAGTAGCGAATGTAAATTCAATGCAAAATCAAACTATACCTACGAATGTTTCTTCCGCTACTCATAATAATGCTGCTTCGTTTAGTAAAAGCTTTCCTTCTATCGAATTAATGAAATTTTACGGGGAATATGACAAGTGGGATCAATTTCATGATTTATACGTTACCTTAGTACACAATGATACATCTATTGATAACATCCGTAAATTTTATTATCTTTTGGGGTCTTTAAAAGGCAGCGCAGCAAAGGTGCTAGAATCAATAAGGGTAACCGAAGATAATTACGAACTTGCATGGAGTCTTTTAAAAGAGAGGTTTGAAAATAAATCGTTAACAATAAAAAATCATGTCAAGGCATTGTTTGACATTCCTAGCGTCTCTCGAGGGTATAGCCTTAGAAATTTTTTAGATGACTTTCAAAAAAGATACAGGGCATTAAAAATTTTACAGGAACCTGTTGAACAGTGGTCAACTTTATTAATTTATCTAATAACAACGAAGTTAGATTCAAGAACTATAAGTCATTGGGAAGAGCTTATTATTAATAAAAATTTAGGTTCTCCGGATATATCACATTTATTAATTTTCTATCGGATAGATGCAAGTTGTTAGAAACTTCAGAAGTTCAACTAAAATCAAGCGAATTGTTGATACACAAAAATTCAGGGTACAAACAAAAGCAAACTGATAAAAATAAGGAAAAATATCAAGCATATTATACCGGGTCGTATCAAAAAGTCGATTATTTTAAATGTCCTTTTTGTAACCAAAAGCATAGCATTTATAACTGTGAGAAACTGCTAAACATGTCAATAGAATCAAGAACAAAAGAAATCGAAAAACTTAAATTATGTTTGAACTGTTTCAGGAAAAATCATAGAACAGAAGATTGTGTTGCCCGAGGTTGTAAGGTTTGCTCAAAAAAGCATAATACCATTTTGCATATTGATTCAAATGAAAACAGTCTCAACAAGGAGCAAAACAATCCGTTAAACAACAGCAAACTTCATCAGCGCGAAATTCGAGAATCGTCTTCTACCGGGGCAGTTTCAAAATCACGCCAAATAACGGGTATATCTGTAAATTATACTCAGGAAGGTGATCCGGAAGTCTTATTATCGACCGCAACAGTACTCGTAAAGGCTAGTGATGGCATTTGGCACCATTGCCGTGCATTATTAGACTGCGGATCTCAAGCGAACTTTTTGACGACTAATTTTGTAAAAAGGTTGAAATTGTCAATGTCGGATATCGATATTCCAATTGTGGGAATAGGTAATGCTGAAAGTAAAATATCGCACCGGGTTTCAACTCAAATCAAATCAGGTAATAATGAATTTTGCTGTGAGCTTTCTCTTTTAGTTCTAGATTCATTAACTGAAAATTTGCCAAGTGTTTATTTTAAAAAATCAACGTTAAAAATACCGGAAAACATTATTTTAGCTGATCGTGGATTTAATTCTCCTGCACCAATAGACATGTTAATCGGTGTAAGCGTGTTTTATAATTTGTTGAAACCTGAACAAAAAAGATTAGGTACCGACTTACCAATTCTTCAAAATACCGTCCTGGGTTGGATAATTTCTGGACCCTTACCAATAAAGCAAAACGTTAATCGCATAAAATGCAATTTCTCTTTAAATAACGCAAAGTTGGAAATGCAATTGGAAAATTTTTGGAGCATTGAAGATTATCCCGCTAAGAAATTTTATACGTTGGAAGAAACTGAATGTGAGAGAATTTTTAGTGAAACGGTTAGTCGCGACTCGGACGGGAAATTTATCGTGTCATTACCAATTAAAGAAAATGTAGGGCCTATCGGAGATTCATTAAATAACGCATTAACACGTTTAAAATCAATGGAACGTAAATTTAGAAAAAATCCTGATTTTCGCGAGAAATACATAAGTTTTATGGACGAATACCAACGCTTGGGTCACATGCAAAAAATCGAACCGGAAAACGTAGAACTAGAAAACAACGGGAAAAACATATTTTATTTGCCACATCACGGTGTTAGCAACGATAATAGTAGCCCAACTTCCTTGCGTGTTGTTTTTGACGCATCGTGTCCATCGTCCAGCGGAGTGTCCTTAAATGACATTCTTATGATCGGCCCAACTCTACAAGATGAGTTGGTTTCATACAATTCTGAGAGATTTCTACGTGGATGATCTCATAACTGGCGCAGATACTGTCGAAGAAGCAAAAAAACTTAAATTTGAGATAAATTCAATTATAACAAAATACGGATTTTTTCTCAGGAAATGGTCGTCAAATAAAACCGAAGTTCTTGAAAATGATTATTCGACAGATCAGTACTACATCAGTGATGGCGATATCCATCGCGCATTGGGTATCGTGTGGCACTCTAAATCTGATCACTTAACATACTCAGTGCGTGATAATACCATGAGTAATATAAGCTTTACAAAAAGGGGTATATTATCAAAAATATCAACTATATTTGACCCCTTAGGTTTAATCGCACCATTTATTGTTCGCACCAAAGTTTTAATTCAAAGGTTATGGCAATGTAAACAGGGTTTGGATGAACGGATACCAACAAATATAGCATGTCAGTGGACTGAACTGTTACAAGAACTACCATCACTTAACAACCTAAAAATCGCACGTCAAACCATTATTTCAAACGCGAAAAGTATAGAACTCCACATTTTTTGTGATTCATCTCAGATCGCGTATGGTAGTTGTGCATATTTAAGATCTATTGATCAAAATAGAGTGGTTTTCACTAACTTGTTGTGCGCCAAATCAAGAGTCGCACCACTAAAAACTCTAACCATCCCGAGGTTAGAGCTCTGTAGTGCAGTTCTAGGGGTTCAATTATATAAAAAAATAGTAGAATCAATTAGCATAAAAATCGATAAGTTTTATTTTTGGAGTGATAGTACAATCGTTTTAAGCTGGCTTCAAATATCTCCAAGCAAACTTAAAATGTTTGTTGCAAGTCGAATTTCGGAAATTCAAACAAAAACTGACATAAATCAATGGCACCATGTACCCTCCCAAAGTAATCCTGCGGACTTGTTATCGCGTGGTGTTAATGTTCACGACTTGGAAGCTTCGCGACTCTGGTGGGTTGGGCCGGAATGGCTTGCAAACGTGCATGTTAACACTTGGCCTGCCCTTGGAGCTACTACTAGCGAATTACCAGAATTAAAAACAAATGTTTCGATGCTAGCAACTGTAAAAAATGATCTAAATATTTTTGAGCGATTTTCCACTTGGTATCATTTAAATCGAGCTATAGCTTTGTGTTTTAGATTTCATTATAATTGTAAAACTAAAAATCAGCCTTTGTTAGGAAATTTAACTTTGGAAGAGTTAAATAATGCAAAGCTTAGACTGTTAAAAATTGCGCAATCGAAAATGTATCCTAATGAAATATTATGCTCCACTCTTAAGAAACCAATACATGCAAAATCGAAACTATTATCTTTGAATCCTTTTATGGGTCCAGATGGGCTCTTAAGGGTTGGAGGACGTCTTGGTAAACCAAATCTAAGCTATGATAGTAAACATCAAATTATTTTGGCTTCTAAACATCCTTTAACCAGACTTTTAATCTTAAATGAGCACCATACACATTTACATGCAGGGACTTTATCGGTTTTAACTGCATTGCGAGAACAGTACTGGATTGTTCAAGGTCGTCGAGAAGTGCGAAATCTATTAAATCGTTGCATAACGTGTTTTAGAGTAAAGCCGAAAGCACTTGTTCGCCAAATGGGCAATTTGCCTTTCGATCGCATTAACCAAAACCGGCCATTTCTCATAACAGGGGTAGACTTTGCCGGCCCGTTTCTAATTAAGGATGGTAAGCTCAAAAATCGTGCATTGGTTAAGTCATACTTATGTCTATTTATATGTTTTGTTACTAAGGCTGTACACCTCGAGGCTGCGACGGATTTAAGCACTGAAGGTTTCTTAAATGCCTTGAAAAGATTTGTGTCGCGTAGGGGTCTCTGTAAAACGATTTACAGTGATCATGGAACAAATTTTCAGGGAGCTAGCAATGATTTAAAAAGATTTTATAATGGCATTCCTAAATTTATCGAAAATGAAGAGATATCTAATTTTCTTTTAAAGAACGCTATAGATTGGTACTTTATACCTCCTCGAGCTCCACACCATGGAGGATTATGGGAGGCTTCGATTAAGCGAGCGAAATTCCATATAACCCGCGCTATTGGAAAGAAACAAATTACATACGAGCAATTATACACATTATTTGCCCAGGTGGAGGCTGCTATCAATTCCTCTCCTATAACTCCTTTTTCGGAAGATCCTTCTGACCTCACATGCCTCACCCCAGGCCATTTTTTAAATGGGCAACCATTGTTGTCCCTTCCCCAAACTGACTTACTCAATATACCATCGAACAGACTGAACCACTATGAAGAGTTACAACAAATGTTTCAATCCTTCTGGAAGCGATGGTCTCGAGACTATTTGCTTGGCCTGCAGCAGCGTTCCAAATGGCAAGAGGCTACTAAGGATCCATTAAAGATTAGTTCCTTGGTGTTGCTGATTGATGACAACCTGCCCCCTCTTTACTGGAAAATGGGACGGGTGTTACAACTTCACTCAGGAGATGATGGTATTTCGCGGGTGGCAACGTTAAAGACATGCAGTGGAGTCACAAGACGTGTTGTGCAGAAATTGTGCCTTTTACCCATTGACTATTAATTATTACTGTTTGAAAGACTTTAAGCTTTCAAAGGCCGCCGGTATGTTCGGGACATTACCCTATAAAACATTCTTGTTATTTTGTTAAGCTCTATTGTTCGAGCATCCTTTATTTATTTATCTGTTCTAAATGGCGTACGTGACCACGCACCAGTGACACCCGTACCGAGAAGAAAAAGTGCAGGTGTCTGTCAGAAAAAAACTGTCAAGATCGCGTATCGTTGTCAATATAACAATATTATTTTTTAGTACAAATGTAATCAAATCAGTCTATTAAAACTCAAGTAAAAAAGCAATAATCGAATTATTTAGTATCAGTATTTCAATCAACAAGATTCAACAATACCCATCTACTTAAATGCGAAAAAAATAATTTTTTATCAGATCATATTGATTTACTCATGTTTTTAGATTCAATGTTTAATTATTTCGATGTCTCTTTACATTTCCTTGTCAGTTTAAGGGTCCATATTTCTTAGCATGCTCGAATAAAATTATCTTTATGGTTTTACGTATAAAATACATGCATATAATTCTATTTGCAATTGCTGATATTTACCTGAACGTTTGTACATTTATAATTTAGAATACAAACGTTCTTATTAATCATAGTTTGATTAAATAATGTTTTTTTAACTTTTACATAAGTATACTTATTCGCAATTTATAGGCAAATGTCACCTAAACACGTGCTTCGTCTGTTTGTATCTTACTAAAACTTTATGGTTTAATAATCTGATAATTCAAAATCAGACCAAGTGGCATCGGTTTTTCTTATTGTGACTACTTCGCACCCAGAATCGATTAATCCCTTAAACATATGTCCATTTATGAATCAGTCCACGTAGTAGCCCGCCATATTGCTTTTCTTTAGAGTATCACACATTAATGTTTTATGCTCGTTCGATTTAAAACGATTGTTTTTGTTCCTAAAAGATTTCTTTCCAGAATGTCCTAATTTCTTGCAAAGAGAACACTCTAACCTCGGTTTGGGACAATGAATTTGCATATGACCGAATTCACCACAGTTGTAACATTTGCCCCTTGTCTTTCGTCTAGCATCTAATTTTGGTTGGTTATCTTTTGGGTATTCTGATCTATTCCTTTCTTGTTTTTGTGAAGAACTTTGTTTTACGTATGGATGTGCGCGTTGGTATCTAGTATTGCCCAAAGTTGATAAATACTTTCGATAGAGGTCCTCCGGTGAAACATACCTTCCAAATTTAGCTCCAGGCTGAATAGTCTTGTCGGCAATTCCATCTATTAACATGGCGACTGTATTTTTTCCAGTAATTTGACACTGCCTTAGCAACTGATGTTTCCAAAGTAATACTCTGTCCAGGCCGAGTCCAGGATTCCTCGTGATTTTTGTATCTGTATATGAGATTTTCAAGGTTTGTTTGAAAGTCCTGATGGTCTGGAAACGCTTGGATAAGCAACTGCTTATCAACAATTGTCGTACCAAGTTTTTGCTAAACCCGCTAATCTACTCTGCATATGATAGATTATAATATTTTCGTTCCACTGATTTATGTGCGCAAGTTGGTCTATTTTATCTAACCATCGTACACAGCTTTCATTTTCATTTGCCGGGTTAAATTCAGGGATGCAGCTAGGGTTAACGTTTAATTGTGTATAATTTTTTTCACTGTCGTTTGTGTAAAAGTTGGTTGACAAGGTCTTCTAACGCAACATCGTTCGATGTGCTCTGAATGCATAAACATAGTAATTGAAGTTAACTGATAATTTTCATTTGCCTTTTATCAATGATAATTTAAGGATAATGTTGGTAAATTTGGGAATATTTAGAACTATATATTTGGAACTTGTAATGTTGTACATGTACTACATAAATAAGGTTGGATACATTACTTTCTATAGAGATTGGTATAAATAATAACCCTTACCCTGCTTAGGTAAATGATTTGACTATCAGGTCGAAAACAATAAGATTTATGAAGCTCATACAAAAAGCCCACGGGTAATAATAATAACCATTTTAGAAGTTTAGATAGTGTACGGCGCTGACTATTTTAGTTACACAATCCCCTACGGATGAAATAATGTCCACAAAGGCTAAATTCCTACCATTAAACAAATTACTTTATCGCCAGAGGCCATATTACGGCTAAATTAATATATAGGAAAAGGGATCCTGTAGTAATTTTATTAATAACTGCTTCAAGCCAAACCAAACTCTAATACGGAACGGTACGAAGTTAATATGCGGCTAGTTTCCGGTATAATATCATCACTGTCATAGTCTTTATTTGCCTAATTCAGTTAAATACAATAAAGGCCATCCAGGCAGAGAACGTTTCATAAGACAGTTTACCCAATCTAAGTTAATACGAGAATAAAAAATTAATACCTTAAGAACAATTAAATAACCTTACAATACAATAAACCTGTAATGGTTTATAGTGTAGGAGGCCTTTAAGTTGGCCTAAGCTCAGGTTTTGTATTTCCATATTTTAGTTTTTAGTTTAGCAACAAGTGTGTAAAGTGAACCTTTTTTATGAATGGGAATATTGTCGCATAAGCCGTAGGCGAATGCAACAATCCCATGAATAAAAAAGGGTACTTTACACATGAGTATACGAAATTTTTCTACTACCGAAAAATATATGAAAAACAAAAATATTATTAAATTATTATACGCACTGCACATTAAAAAGGCCTATTTTACGAATCCTAGAGAGTACAAGTAAGTATTTTACGCACGGTAGTAGAAAAAGATATTTGAAAATTGGTTTGAGCCGGAATCGATCGCACACCTTCAAGACTGATCTTAGAATCTGAGGAGTGACATACAATTTTTTCTCTAACTAACGTTTTGAATAGAAATAGCCTTCCCATCATCGCGCTCTTGCTAACCTGTTGATAATCCATTCCGTATATCAGAAAATATATTGAAATATATAAAAAGGTTTTAGATTCAGTGGGGATCGAACGTGCGATTTCCAGTGCGGAAGCCAACAGTAAGAAAGCATATTTGCGATATTTCTATATCTTCAGAGTTTTGACGCCATTCGAGACCCAATTTAGATATCCCACCCTGAATCTCCCAAAATGAAAATTTTTCAGGGTGCAATAAAAACTAAATATAAACTGTTCGCAGAATTAGTCGATACAGCTAATTTTATCATCATAAAAATGTAAAATTTTAATTGTCAGCACCTGTTGCAATAGTAATTACAGAACTTTCATCGTAATCACATTTATAAGTTTGGTCGATATGTCGGGACGTATTTGGTAGTTTTGTATTTTTTTGTTTGGAAAAAAGTTACAGGGCATTTTCAAAAGGTCAGGTATTAATTTAAGTTCTCATTGCTGCACTTGGTGGAATTTGACACTAATTGTCACCTGATTAGTGTAATCTTGCTATCTTTTTCACTGCGTACTATATCTTTAAAATGCGTTTAAGTTTACCAAACATTATGCTGTAAGTTTTATAATGTAATTTAAGAGAGCCTCATTAAAAGGGTATTTCAAACAGATTGCGTCAACGAAGAATGAGTTTACAAGATAATCCTGACTTGGTGGAGACATCAAGATCCACAGTTAAAAGGACATAGCACTCGAATTGTCCAAGAATGTCTGAGAGAGAATGGTATTGAACGAATGAATTAGCCTGCTAGGTTGTCAGACATGAATGTAATTGAACACGTGTGGAGCTGAATGAAATTAAAAATAAATCAAATAGAGTAAGAATTTCAAAATTTCCAAAAATTGGCTATTGCAGATAGGGAGTTATAGGAACCCATTTATTAAGATTTTATTAAACACTTGGTGGACACTATACAGAGAAGGACAGCAGCACTGCTGCGATTACGAGGTCCACCTCGTACGACTACGACCTACTCGATACCAAATTAGTAGTTAATATTCTTTAACATTGTTTTTGAACATTTAACTGTAAGCTGCCTTGATTATATGCTATTTGTTTTAAATTTGTACTTCGTGCCGCGCTATTGAAGCTAAAAAATTAAAAACTAATTTGTATTGAAATTTATTTATTTTTTTAAAAATGAGGACTTTTTGAAAATGCCCTGGAAAAAAAATGCAGAACTGCCAAATACTTTCAGAATGTTCTTTATTTTTAAAAATCGGTTAGGGCGGTTCCGAGATACAGTCAGTTTATTTTGAAGTATCTTAATAAAATATCATTCGGCGCTCTATAATAAGTTGAGAAAAATAAATATTTTGTTGTTTTGTTATTCTATAATTATTTCTGGAGTTTCCTGATTTTCCTGTGTTGCGGTTTTAACCGCAACATCAGTTGCAATAAAATATCACTTCCTGATTTTCGGGAAGATCTAATGCTTCTTGCTCTATGAATTTAGAAATAATGGACAAAAAATCATTTGCCAACACTACTTTTACTTTCGTTTCAAATAAAGCAAAATGCTTATTGTCCTTTTGATGTTGTATATCGTGAAATTATGAACGATAAGTTTTCTTTCGTAATATAATATAGAAAGATTTGATCTTGAGGCCAAGAGAACCGATTGAAGATGCATTGTGCATATACTTTACTGGCTTTGATAAACTTGCCCTTGGTAAACGGGTGCTACATTCATCCTTTTTTGGGATCAAACAGGTCAGATTCATATAATCAAATATATTTGAAAATAAAACTCTTAGCACTCTTGAAATATTTTGTCCTACGCACCAGTTTTTTGAAGATATATAGGCCTTACGTAACTTCATGCTAGCCTATGTATGTTAATTAACCCATCAACTTATTATACGTTACAGCCCACACAAATAAATTAAATCCAATTGTCTCCCGCTTGAAGTTAAACGTGCTTAAAATGATATTTTAACGGTTGCCAAATTTTTTAAATCTATTTTGAAATATGAATTTTTTTTTCTAAGAATGTTCTTTCAAAAATTTGACAAGTTTAAAAAAAACAAAATTATATCTAAAAAATATTTATTTTATAAATTTGTTGTGCACAATGTACTTATATATTGCTTTAATCTACGACTAGTAAAATGACATATGCATAATCTTGTTATCGTATTTACTATTACAGATCATAGCAAGAAGTACCTATATAAGCAACACAGCAAAATTAGAAAAGAAAACAAAATGCGAAAGTTTACACCAGATAATGTTAGTTCCAAACAGGTATACACAATAACATAAGAAATGATTTATCAAGGTTATTCTACAGAATCGCAAAGAGCAGCAAACAATTAAATTTTAATACAAAAAGCTACCACCAAAGCATTAATGCATGTACAAAAGGTGAGAAAAAAAACGATTTTTTTTCTAAGAATGTTCATTTAAAAATTTGACAAGTTTTAAAAAAACACAAAATTATATCTAAAAAATGTTTATTTTATAAATTTATTGTGAACAATGTACTTATATATTGCTTTAATCTACGACCAGTAAAATGATATATATGCATAACCTTCTTGTTATCGTATTTACTCTTACAGATCATAGTATATAAAGCAACACAGCAAAATTAGAAAAAAAAACAAAATGATAGAATTTACACCAGATAATGTTAGTTTCAAACAGGTATACACAATAACATAAGAAATGATTTGTCAAGGTTA
>JAEQML010080565.1:0-11548 GCA_016904865.1 Pissodes strobi | reverse complement strand
TGGCCTGGTTTTTTAACGGTCAATATTCCAAACCGTTTCAAATCTTGCCCATTTTTACATCTTTATCTCATTTGGCCGAACTTTGCAACGAACTGAAATACATTGGTTTTGAAAAATACTATCTTTTATGTAACCCACTGAAATAGACCCCCTTTGCAAAGTTCTTCTTAATCCCAATACCTTAAGCCAGAACATATCCAAAAATTATAAAAAATCCTTTTAAAATAAAAAGTTATTAAGCATTAAAGACGGTTCGAATTTAATTTTGTCCACAGTGTATATTATTAAGTTTATATATTACATACACATGGCAGTTTATTAGTCAACATTATGTACAGAAATGGCCGACGATCAAGCCCTGGAAACTTTCAATTCCAATATACATAATAGTACATAATATGCCGCTAGAATTACATTCCCATAATGTTTAAAAATGCGCAATACTGATAAGGACTTTACCTTGGTTTACTACTGCTTCGAATTTTATAGGTATATGAAACACACTCAATCTTCACCTTAATTCATTTTCAAAATCTCTCCCAATTCACCCGCAGTCAATAGGTATTTCTATGCCCTATGCCCCATAAAATATATGCTATGCCCCCATAGCTCTTAGTTCTTCTGACATATATGGACACAGCAATATTCTTTTCTAATTCTATGATCTCTGCTTCGTCCTCTATGTACCTTTGATAGTGGCAGTCTTCTAATAATTTTGTTCACACAGTGATACACATGATATTCAGTCTTGCAACTGCAATACCAATGAACTCCAACTCTGCAACGGTCTTGTTATTTATTTCTGAGTCTTACGTTAATACGTTGCATAGAAAGGAACAAACCAGATGTGTCTAGATTGTTGATTTTTTAAACTTTATGTACCTGTCGCTACTTCCCAAACACCAAATATTGCACAACCTATGGAATTCTATTGAATAGCTTGGTTCTTTGAACTAGCCCCTTAAAGCCTTGCCATTTACCATAGAAATGTCTAAACGTATATATTTATGAAAATATGTTTTTCTGTCGATAAGCACGCCAAAATCTACATCTTAAATTTGAGATCTTTATCATCTTTTTATAAACTTAGATGAAACGTGTCCACTAATAATTAGAGTAAATAATTATTCTGTTAATAATACGAGACTTTTTAGCAATAAATTAATTGGCTATTTTTGAGATAACTGTTTAAACGCTTTACATTTTTGCCTACAAAGTTTTAATCAGCTCTTAAATCAACTTACAATCTTTATATTCAAAATATACGTAGGTAATGTAGACTGACGAAAACACACTGAAATTTGAAATTAAGTACAATATTTTAATTTTTAAAGGGTCGATATGATGTACGAAAGGCGAGGTCGCGAGTCTCTTTTATGGTTCGTGATTCCACTAAACCCATTTAGTTTTATTGACATCATTGTCATATGAGTAAGATTTATTGTATTGAATTTTAAAAGAGTTCAATTGCAATAGAGCAATGGTATCCGGGCAGTAGGATATTAGATGTTTTCTACGTTAAGTAGGTATGCCTCTTGGGCATGTTGACATAATAATAGTAATTTTAATAAAACGATTCGTAATTATGAAATTTCATAGCGAATATATGTAATGGCTGATTTAGCTGAACACTTAAGGGAGTCCCCAAATTAGCGTGAAATACTTTCCAACTTGTTTAAGGCAAAAAAAGGACAACAATTCAAATATTATAGTTTTAAAATACTTCCCATAAGGGTACTATGACCCTTTGACTTTTATAAACTTTAGGCGCCGAAGCTAGTGATGTACTTAACATGTGAAAATCTCAACCATAGGCGTTACATAAAGCCTAGTGTAAAAAAAACCGCTTTTTGCACATTTATTATTTTTTCTACTCCCGTGCGTAAAGTACTCACTTTACGCACTCTCTAAGATTCGTAAAATAGGCCTTTTTAATGTGCAGTGCGTAAAGTAAGTTATTTTACGCACTAGTGCGTAAAGTAAATTTGACATATTTTTTGACGTTTAGAGCAGTGCGTAAAGTAATTCAATATTATTTTTGTTTTTTTATATACTTTTCGGTAGTAGAAAAATTTTTGTATGTTACTCATGTGTAAAAGTACTCTTTTTTTTATTCATGGGATATATGGGACAATATTCCCATTCATAAAAAAAAGGGTCACGTTACACACTTGTTGCATAAATAACTATTTTAAATATTCTTTTAAAACTATGTATTTGTTCATTTTAATAAGGTGCACCGTTTTGGAGTAAAGTCGCCTTAAAAATTCAAATGCGCGCTATAATAAACGCATTTTTTTTATGTTCGGCACACACAAAAGGAACACTCTATGCCACTCAACGAGTGGTGCTTGTGCGGAGACTATGGTGGACGTTGGACTTGAAGCGCTGTAGGTTGCAGTTTTCGGAAAAGACGTTACTCGGAAGTCCATTCCAGAGCGAGGCGGTCCTATTGACAAGATATCTATGGGCGGTTCTCCAGACAAACGAGTCCCGTAACATGGAGGTGTTCGCAACTGAATCGTATGTTGATGAGCAGTGTGTCTGACGGGGGTTTCTGTTTGGCAAACTCTGGGTGGAATCATAGGTGCCAGCTCGTTCGGACAGCTTCCGTAGTAGCATCGATAGTAAAGGTAGGTCCGCCACTTTTCTTCGATGTTTAAGGCTATCAAGGTCTTTAGTCAACTCTGGGTCATCCTCTCTATGGAGTTCAATATCTTGAGCAAGTGTTTGGGTGCCGACCTCCACACAAGGGAACAATATTCCAGAGATAGTCTTATCTGTGCCTTATAGAGCATTAAGAGCTGATGAGGTGTAAATAACTTTTTTGCTCTATAGAGTGCTCCTAGCTTTTGTGCTGCTGCCGTGGCGATTTTGGTGACGTGATTACGCAAAGACATATTGTTTTCTACGTTGATGCCCAGCAAGCTAATGAATGAGGCCAGAGTCAGTGTTTGTCCTATTATTGGTAACTCAGATCCTGCGGGGTTTGCATTTTTTGAGAAGACAGCTGGTTGAGTCGTGCCTGCGTTAAATTGGACATTATTTTCCTCACTCCATTCCACGATGGCGTTCATATCCTCATTGATGGCAGTAATCTGATTTTCTCGCTCGGGTTGGGAACGAGCAGCGGTCATTGGAGTCCGCGACATCAATGATGATATAAGAGGGCTGCCGTCTGCAAAGCTGTAAATAGAATTGTTTGTCCTGTCTAAGAGATCGTTGATATAAAGCAGGAACATTGTGGGAGACAATATACATCCTTAAGGAACCCCGGCATTGATTTTAAATTCCTACGAGAGATGTATATCAATACCAACTCGGATGCTTCGATTCCTTAAGAAATTGGAAAGCCATAGAAGTAGTGCTGATGGTAGTCCGTGTGCTGTTAATTTGCTTAACAATCCATCCATCATGCCACACCCTATCAAATGCTTTGTATATGTCGAGAGCCATTGCACCGTATAGCTCTCGATTGCTTTGGTCCACAGGTAGGTCACGTAAGTCAAGAGATCTCCCGTTGATCTGTGCTTGCGGAAGCCATACTGACGATCGCTTATGTTGCCTGCCGATTCGAAATATTTTAAGAGCTGTTCGTTGATCAGTTTCTCCATGACTTTTGACAAGATGGGAACTAAGGCAATTATTGAAGTTATTTGAAATCGTTTTTTTTACCTTTTTTCGGATTGCACTTGAGCGCACTTCCAGCTAGTAGGAAAACATACAGTTCTTTATGATAGGGAGAAAAGCCTACATAGTGGAGCTGTTAGTTCAGCAGCATATTTCTTAAGCACTGTGGCTGGAACGCCATCCGGTCCTGTTGCCTTGTTAGTGTCTAGGCTTTTGAGTATTCGTGTCACTTCGCGTTGGCGAAATACCAGACCTGATATTGAGGAATTCACTCTCGGGTTAGTTGGGGAGTCTTTCCTTGATGATCTAAGGTAGAATGTGATGCAAATATCTCGGCAAGAATGTTCGCTTCTTCTTTGGCCGTTTCGGCTATTGAGACATCATTTTTGGTCAGTGATGGGATTGACGTCTTTGAGAAACCCTGATTGACAGCTTTGGCAGCTAACCAAAATATATTTGATCCGTTGGGACAATTGAGAAGCTTATTCTTGGCATGCTCGTTATACCCCTCCTTGATATCGTCAATGGTCCGCTTACACTGGCTTCTAGTCGTGAAGAATATATTTCGATATTCGGCTGTCGGATCTCGACGCCATTTGCACTAGATGTCATTTTTAGCATTTACTGCTCTTGAGAAGTTTGGTTTCTAAAGCAGACGTCTTTCCAAGGAAAAGAAAGATAAAACTCGCGAAGATCACGCTACTGTGCAGATTTGTAGTGCCAAACCTTTCCAAAGTCCGTGAATTATAGCAAAAGACTCGGCTTCTCGTCCTTCATCGTAGTTTTTGTTGGAGTCTTTCAATCCGTCGATGATATGTCTCTTACTATGACAATTTCTACCGTTGGATAGTTGATCTGCAGAAAATCGATTTGATTGCCAAGATTTGAGAAAAGCCGTTTATATTGGTGTTCGCTAGGTGGTCTATACAAGCAACAAAAGAATTTGGTTGCTCGATCTGTGCTTCATTTGAACCACATGGCATCGAAGTCCTTAGGTTCACACGTTTCTTCTCGTTGACAACATAAATCGTCTCGTATAAAAACAGCTATTCCAGAGTTATGTCGAAATCGGGAGTAAAAGTCATATCCGGTTATATTCAAGTGAATATGTGTATTGCTTGATTTCACTTTTGTTTCTAATAAAGCTAAAATATTAGGCTTCAAATAATGACGTTAAGTGCTGGTGAACATAGTGAGTCCCGTTTCACACGAGTCCGACATCGGATATCCGACGTCGGATATCCGATTATTTCTAATTTTCACACCTCTCCGATTAGCACCCGGTTTGAATATTGTTTATTATTAAAAAGTGTTTTAGTTTCGTTTGTTCCGTCCAACATGGATCAACAACGCATAATTGCACTAGCGCTTCTATATCGCAGGATTCGCCATAAAAAAAGAAGGCAAAGGATTTATTGGGTGCATCCAATTTTTTTGATAAGAGAACAGCTAGGAGCTTTTTATACATTGTTTGAAGACCTGCGAGAAAACGGGGAGAAGTTTTCTAATTATTTTCGTATGTCAGTTTCTTCCTTTGATGAGCTGCACAACAAATTAGCGTCTTGCGCCCACAAGACCAGCCTCCACCAAGTTTATTAACTGCTCAGTAGTCTAATTCAATTTTTTCCGCCATTTTCGTAACACGATGTAAACCCTTTCGCTTCTGTCGGATGACTGCCGGAAACAAAAATCGGATACGTGTATAAGCTCTAATTTTCTTTCGTACCTTCGATGTGTCTAGCACCGATTATCCGGCGTCCGGTATCGGACGATGGTGAGGTTTCCTCCGATGTTTATCCAGCACGTTTCCAGCTTCCGACTGTCGGACGTGTGAAAGCTTTCATTTAATGTTACGTATCTCGCGATCGGATATCCGATGCCGGATGATCTTATCCGGCATGACATGTGTGAAAAGGCACCTAATATTTGTGTTTATGCCTCTTATGTTGCAGAATTCCAATCGCAGTCTATTTTCTATCTATCATTGCATATACGAGTGGCATTAGTAAAAATGATTCATCTACAACCAATTAGTAATAGACGCATAAAACATATGATATTAAGAGTATTATGCTATGCATAATACAGCAAGTGCAAGTATAGTTACTCATAAAACAACAAGTGCAATATGAATTCGTAATAGGCAATCAGAAAGCCATAACTGTGAAAACGTAAGAAACATTGAAATTTTATAATTTTGAAAGAATATTAAAAAAAGTGCAAAAAAACATTTTTACGCTGGGATTGCCCTGTATCTGATGCCCGTGATTGAGGCGCCCAAATTTTAAAAAAGTCACTAAATTTCGTAATTTTATCTAACATGGTTTTGGAAATATTGGGCAAAAATCGTTTTCAAGTGATTTGGAGGTAATGAAGCGCGATTAAATAAAGTACAGGAGGTTCATTCATACAGAGGGGGAACTGTTATGGTTTGTTGGGGTGAGATCAGTATAGGAGGAAGAAATGACCTAATTTGATTAGACAACTTTCTTAACGCCAATCGCTATGTAGAAGAAATACTCCGACCGGTTGTCGTTCCATATGCACCTGGCCTTGGAGACAACTTTGTGCTTTTGCACGATAATGCGAGACGGCATATCGCAAGAACGGTACGAACATTTTTAGAAGATAATGCTATTGAGATATTGCCATGACCCGCTCAGTACCCGGATTTAAATCCGATAGAACATGCATGGGACATGCTCCAAAGAAGAGTTTTAAGGGAAGAAAGTTACTTCGAACACGGCGACCAACTGTTCGCAGCTTTACAGGAAGTTTGATGGGCAATACCACAAGCAGACTTAGATCATTTGATGCAAAGAAAGCATGCAAAGAAGGTGTAGAGCCGTCATTAATAATCGTGGTGGGTACACGACCTATTAAATATCATTTAATGCTTTAATAGTCTTTTTCAATTTTGTAGAAGTTACAATTATTTTTGATTAAAAGTAAAAAAAAACGCTCTCTCCTATTTCCACTCGCATCATTTTCTTTACCCTGTACATTTCAACGTTTTTCAAATATTCACATAGAGAAATAGAGATGTAAACATACGGTCGCATATATCATAAAAAAGGAAATTGAAATATCGGAAACAACAAATCGTTGAGTCACCATGTACTTTACTTTACTTGATTTTTTCACAATTGAACGACCACTGACGCTGATGTATTACGTGTAAAGTTAAAACGATAAAGTTTTACAAAATTGCTTCTGTCTCTTAAACAAAAAAATATATCAACGTTTCCCCATTAAGGCTTTGTGGGCAGAAGACTTATTTTAGCGAAAAATTGAATTGAAGTAAAAATTTAATTGAAATAAAAATTCTATATTTTTTTCAAATTTAACAACTAAAAATACAACTTTGGTATCCCTTGTATTATTTTCCTATCTTGCTTAGTTTTTGAGATAAAAAATAATAGTCTAGGGACATATAATAGTGGTTTTTATTTATTTTTCCTAAAAAGTAAGCAAGATACGAAAATAATTCAAGGGACACAAAAGTTGTATTTTTACTGCCTTAATCCGAAATAAGCACACAAATTAGAAAGAAGTCAGTGGCGTACACTACCGGTTTTTTCATAAACTTGAACACCGTGAATTTGGGAAACAATGTACTTGCGCGATCCATGGGCGATTTTTCTCAGGGGGGGGGGGGGGGGCGAACCGTAGATAAGGCCGCACCCGTAGGCAGAGGCTAAGCCGCGGAAGGCGGAAAATTTTGTGGGTGCCACGCCCTTTTACCCAAAAGTTAAAATTGTTTAAAAAAAAACAAGGATTCGGCACCCACTTGAATGGCATGACATGAATGGTACGTTGAAAAAGAGTCTGTGAAATTCCCAAAAAAAAATTATGTTGTGGTTGTTTACTGTCTATAGTGCGCCAAGCGAGTGAACCTTAACAACGACTGAGGGGGGTAGAGGACTAGCAGTACTAGCACGTAAAAAATCTTGCCTTCCCATAGGCGCACGAGGTTATTCTTACCATATTATTATTGATAATATTGATTAGTTTAAGACGTTAAAATTAATTACAGTTTTTTTTATATTACAGTCTCATATGTCATATAATAATATCTCATTTTTATAATAAGGGGAGTATTCTATGATGTTATTTGTTGTATGTAGGTATTAAATAAATTTGTTGTAGTAATAAGGAGAGTTCGTTTCCCGAAGGTTTTGTATTTACGTCATTGATGACGTCGCTTAATTTGGAAAAAAAACTGTTTATCGTAGCTAATTCATATAAATTCTCTAGCATTCAATTTTTGAATTAAAAGTTAGGCAATATTGAAGCAAGTATGTTCCAAAACGCTCTTTATAGAACGTTCGGAATTGTTTTGTAATAAAAATTTTTATTTAGAGAGTTCAGTTAAGAGAGTTATCCGAAATATATAAAAATTAGTTAACCGCGTATAATAATCACCAAATGCAAGAAAAATATAAGAAAGGTTAAAAATCTTCAAAGATATCATCAAATTAAGAGTCTGATGATATATAGGTTGTGTCGATTTTGCAAATTTTCTTTTTTTTTTGCTAGAAAAGGGGTGTCCTATAGAGTAGCTTAAGCCAAAAAAATCGGAGGATTCCACATTGAGCCGAAAAAATATCCGCGTTTTGAGCCTAAATTGCCCTAGAAGGGCAAACTTCCTCTACGACTTTCCCAGGTGTAACGTGAAAATATTGAAATTGTAACGTGAAAATAATGAAATTTTAGTAACCGACTCCGGGGGCCTGGCACAGTATTTCCAAAAGTTGCACATTTTCTTATGGGGAATAACAGTGTTATTTACTATTTAAGTATATTTAATATTCCACTTCACGCATGACCCTCCGCTCGCTTCGGGGGCGCAACCAAACAAAACTAACCCAAGGCATGCCGGAAATAAAAATAATTTTAATTTGTCAGTGGAAAATTCAAATATTTTTTAGTTTGTTTTTCCTCATTTGGGAATGTCTTGGGTTAGTTTGGGTTAGGTTTGTTTGGTTACGCCCCCGGAGCGAGCGGAGGGCCATGTATGAAGTGAAATATTTGACGAATATATACATACAAAGGAATAGTGTAATCGAATGAGTGTCTCTTTTATTCTGATGAATGGATGCAAATGCACATTGAACAATCATCCAAGCAGCCACGTTTACCATACGGCGGGCAATGATATCATTATGGCAGGATCGACTATCCCTTCATCTTCATTCAATCGGACTACTGGGGGTCTCGGTCAACAGCAATATGTCCTGACATGACAACAAAAGTGTATACACCGCAGCAGTTGCTCTTGCTTTACAAAGTGCAACTAAGACCGTGCTTAGAATATTGCTCACACATCTGGGGTGCCACGCCAGAGCATACCCTAAAGCTACTGGATTCCGTTCAGAAGAGAGTTGTGCGTCTCGTCGGTGACCCGGAGTTGACCCGGAATCTGGATAGTCTGAAACACCGCAAACATGTGACCGAGAAATCCCTGTTTTACAGATACTTTTACGGCAGATGTTCCCAGGATTTGGCCCGCCTTATCCCGCCCCTGACAACGCCTGTCAGACAGTCACGATAGACGGCAAGAGCGCACCGGTTCGTCGTACCACTGAAAACACCTAGAACTTTGCTTTACAAGAACCCTTTTGTCTGGCGCACTGCATCACTGTGGAACTCACTCCCAGGACGCATATTCGGATGTAACAAGCAAGATGTCCATTCGACTATGCCGAACGTTACTTCATATGTGACGTGCACGATAGCATTTAGTCGGATGTCGTGACTGTTACATAGAATCAACAAAAAGTCTTCAATTATTTAAACACTTCATGCATGGCCCTCCGCTCGCTTCGCTCTCTATACGGGGGCTCAACAAATAGAAACTAACCAGATGCTAACCAAAACTAACCCAAAATTTTTATTTTATTTTTTTTTTTATTTTGGGTTGGTTTTGGTTAGCACTTGGTTAGTTTCTGTTTGTTGAACCCCCGTAGCGAGCGAAGCGAGCGGAGGGCCATGCATGAAGCGTTAAAATAATTGAAGACTTATTTGTTGATTCTATGTAACAGTCACAACATCTGACTAAATGCTATCATGCACGTCACATATGAAGAAACGATCGGCATTTCCGTATGGACATCGTGCCTGTTACATGCGAATATGCTCCCAGGACATCTGTTCCGCAAGCTAACTATTCAAGAGCCGTGTCAATCAACATCTTCGCACACACACCGCTCGTCGAACAATATAGGATGTGCTACTGCAATAAAAAATCATTCACCTAAATAAAAAAAAAGAGTAGAGACACTTATAGCACAGCTTATTCACTACCAGCTAGTCAACTCTATCGAAATCGGAAAGTTGGAGTGTCGGGCACTGCGCCCTGAGCGGTCCAGTTCCACAGTTCAATTTAAAATGAATTTTCGCTTCAAAATACATGACAAATTCGTCCGAAGCCTCGGCTATCGCCCTGAGAGGTTCGGAAATTTCGGATTTTTATACAATTGTGAGTTTTAAAATCGTTTTTAAACGGATTTCAGACGATAAAATAGTTATATATGCAACAAGTGTGTAAAGTGAACCTTTTTTTTTGAGAATGGGAATATTAATAAAAAAATTTAATTGAAATTGAATAAAAAAAGGGTACTTTACACATGAGTAGCATACAAATTTTTTTCTACTACCGAAAAATATATGAAAAACCATAAACATTATTAAATTACTTTACGCACTAGTGCGTGAAATACATTATTTTACACACTAGTGCGTAAAATATGTTATTTTACGCATTGCTCTTAATGTCAAAAAATATGTCAGATTTACTTTACGCACTAGTGCGTAAAATAACTTATTTTACGCACTGCACGTTAAAAAAGCCTATTTTACGAATCTTAGAGAGTGCGTAAAGTGAGTACTTTACGCACGGTAGTAGAAAAAGCATATTTTAAATTAAACGAACTGTCAAAAGTATTATTCAGATGCCCAGGCGTTTAAAACAATATTAAGCCATGACCCTCTTCTAAAATTTGCAAAACTTGGTTATTGACTTTCCCAAATCAAAGGATGCCGCCGCAAGATGACTATACTCGACGCGCGGAACAGATTCACTAATCGCGGAAACAATTCGTCTTATTTTATGATTGAATCGACTCAATGTTTTGTTTTTCATTTCGATTTTTCTTATCCATAATACAAAAAGTAAAAATAGAGTGTGTTAATCAAAGTTCATATGTTTAGAATCAATGGAATCATAAAATAAGAAGAATTATTGTATCCGTGTTTGGTGAATCTGTTCGGCGCGTCGAGTATAGCTGGTAGTGAATAAGCTGCGCTTATAGCGCACCATTTTTCTAATGAATTTTGCTAACGAAACTACAGTAAACGTCTGGCAACAGTGTGCCTTCTTAAAAATCTTTGTTCAGGCTATTGTGACAGTTGACTGTAAAAAGGAGGATGGATATTTACAAGTAAAATTTAATTTTTTTTAACGGGGCTATGGCTATGAGTCGCTTTAAATTAGGACCGGAACAAAACGGAGGTCTCTCGTTCGACGCAAATGTATCCTAGTTAATATTTTCACCCGACAATTGATTTTCAGATGTGTTTTGTCTATATTTCTAGTGGTTTTGTGAAGTGGTGCTGAAAATTTGTGTCAAAACTCGAACTTTGAGGGCATTTTTTCGGTTCAAATGTAGCGGATCTTCCGACTTTTTTGGCTTAAACTACTATATAGGACACCCCTTTCTAGTGAAAAAAGAGAATTAGCAAAATCGACAAAACCTATATATCACCAGACCCTACAAACCAAATAATATAAATAGCCACACAGTTCGGCATCGGCAATTTCCACGCCAATGGCTAAAGTAAGTCGCTGCCGAAATTTTAAAATATGTAAAAAAAATTACTGTTTGCCAAATGAAAGAACCTGGACGGAAAGAATGCG
>JAEQML010080564.1:0-11548 GCA_016904865.1 Pissodes strobi | reverse complement strand
TAACAAGCCTAAAATGTATAACGCTTGATAAATAAATAGTATTAACAGTGTCGATGTTTTAGATCTGAAATCGCTGAAAAACAGCTACAACTCAGAACAAAAGCTATGAGGGAAAAGGAAGAACTACGCGAACTTAGGAAATACAAATTTTCATTGATTAGGCTGAGGTTTCCAGATGGATTGTATCTACAAGTAAGTAGTATCTTAGTACAGATAATCAGTGTTGACTTAGATACTTGATCCTCACCATATATTTTTCCTATAAATCAGTAGCACATTTCGTACTTACGATGAGAACATTTTATCATATTTTTGTAAAAATATTTAATTTTTTTCAGGGTACCTTCTCAGTTTACGAGAAATTCTCAAACGTTTTAGATTTTGTTAGAGAAAATCTGGAGCATGAAGGCCTTCCGTTCATTCTTAGTACACCCACAGGACAACGATTCGAAGAAAAAGACTACGACTCCACATTAGCAGAACTTAGACTCGTACCAGCTACCATCTTGATTTTCACATGGGATCCGGAGTTTGACGAGGAGATAAAAGCGTCGGGAAGCTCCGCTTATCTTAAATCCGAAGTAATATTATTAATGCAACAGCTTTAGATTGATTGTCTGGCGTGACGTGGCGAAACGCAAATTCCGAACCTCCTATTCTAAAGGCTTCTGAAGCAATTGTGAAAATTGACGCTCATTCCATATTAACACGTATTTGCAGCTAAACTAGATGTACTATGGGATTAAAAAATATCTCTTCATGGTAGTGGACGGAATTAAGAACTAATAACTACAGTGTGTCTTGAATTTGCGTATTGCATAAATGTGATAAAGAATAATTATTCCCTTATATTTATTGTAATAGTCTCTTTGCAAAACGTTGTTTCAGAGCCTTAGCTTTGTTGAATTATTATTATTACACTATTTCGAATTAATTTATGAACAATTAAAACACTGAATTTATGAAACCGTGGTTTTATTTGTTATGTGAATGCACCTGATCAGAGTTGAAGCCAAACACACGGAACGCCATAATTATATATTCACCATCATTTACATAGCCAATCCAGCGTTACAATTAAGTACATTTTAGTAAATGCTAAGAGAAAAAGGCCTATATTTCTAGACCAATTTTTAAAAATAAAATTCGTGCAACACCAAGTTATAGGAACAGTAAGCATATGGCAGAACCTTTTCAGAGAAAAATTAATAGCTTATTCTCAATATCAGTCGAAGATTTATATAAAAAAATAATTGTAACATTAATGACGCAAATCATGAGATATCAGCAAGCAAAATTCTACTCCTTACACTATCAAAGAAACGACAGCTAAAAATAAAGTCAATTTTGCTTTTTGTAAAATGAAAATATATTTCGACATAGGTAGGTATCAACAATTATTTACTCTAATTAATAGTCTTCGACAATTTTCTTCACTTGTGTCAGGAAAAGCAGGTAGGTTGGTCCCAATACATACACTACAAGGAACTGGATTTTCTTTTTCTATCAACATAAAATTAATTGGTGGCAAATCTACTGCATGAATTGCCTGCCTTGTATCAGCATTATGTCACGATACATAGCAAATTATGTCGACCTGTTTTCACTACTTACCTGGGGCAAGCCATGTAATATTTGCATGAGAAAAAAGAGGAATGGGCCAGCTTTAAATTCAAAATTTCAACCTCTCCACTTTTAAAAAGAGTCCTAAATGTTTTTGTCGCTATGTCTACAATAAGCTACCTGTTAGTATAAGAGAAATAGTCAATAAGGAAATTTAAAAAAGCTATGCAAAGTTATTTGGTCCAAAATTGTTTTTATTCCCTGCAAGAATTTATGTAATCCACATATATACAGTGTTTAGTTGTAAGTCTGCATATTTTCATCTGAATTACTGTAAGTTCGTTTCCCAACGACATAACACTGGTTTTCGATACATTTAAAGAAAGCCTATTAGCGTCACACCAGGTCTTAATCTTTTTTAAGTCGCAATTAACAGTGTTCTTTAATCTATTGGTATCCCTATCATGCCACAATATCGTGGCGTCATTTGCAAACAGAGTAAACTTACCCTGCACGTGAAGATCTGCAAAATCATTTATGTACAGCAAGAACAGAACGGGACCCAGAACAGAGCCCTGTGGCACGCCATATTCCAACCCTTGAAGATCCGAAACACAGCCACCAAAAGAAACATTCTGTCTTCGATCCGACATATGATCCAAACCAATCATGCGTCCTACCCCTGAATCCATAAAGGGCAAGCTTATGGAGCAGTATCCTGTGATTCACACAATCAAAAGCTTTTAATAAATCACAGAAAACTGCCGCAGCCACTCCCCCTTCATTAAGACTCATATACAAATTTTCCAGAAACGAGAATATTGCATCATTCGTACTCCTCCCTGCCTGGAAGCCAAACTGTTCAAACCTCAACACTCCGTGCCTACCCAGAAACCCCACAACTTGCTTTTTGACCAATCTTTCCACAATTTTTGATAAAGTGGGTAAGAAAGCTGCCTGGTCCTGATCACCACCTTTAAATTGGGGAATAACTGTAGCAACCTTCAAACAAACTGGAAAATTGTCATTGCAAAAAGAATGGTTTATACACTCCACCAGAACACCCAGTGCATCATCCGGCAGCTGACTTTAAATTCTCGTGTTATAATTATGTATGTCTTGAGTTTTTTAAAAATTTACTTTTGTTTTGTTTAACGTGCAGAATAATTGAGTAAACGTAAAGATATGGAAGTCAAGAAACCTAGATCCACAAATGCTTTTTGACAGTGAGCACCTGGTGGAAGGCTCAGCATACATCTAATAATTCTTTTTTGCATATTGAATGTTTTATCAGGTCATTTGGCAATGTCCCAACCTAATATCAACTGAAACTGTGCGAAGTTATCGCATGGAAATTCACGCCAAAAAGGTGGAGGGAAATGATAATTTTAATCAGGCTAGTAATCCATCCCAAGCTATGTGGAAAGTCATAATATCATCTAACAATAACTTTAAAGTAACATAGCTAAGCCAGATCACCCCCATCCAATTTAATAAACAATTTGTTAATTTTCACTCAAATTAAAACAAAATCTTCCTGCGCCTTCTAGCAACCCTATAAGCTATTTGATTGGTCCTTGTGGACCTGGCTTTCCGTTTGGTGAGGTAATCTACATTCCGGTGCGTCAGGTTATAGATGGTATGAGCCATTGCTCAAGTAAAGACATGATTTTAATCTGAAACTCATGAAAAACTTGATTATTGTTCCCCTAACAACACTGATTAGCTTGACTATTTCTGAAGGCATATTTCCGGGGTCCCTTAAGATTCCTAGGTCATACTTATTCATAAAAAGGGTTCTAGAATCGATGCTGAAAATTACCGGCCTATTTCGCTTGTTCTGATCATTGGTAAGATTTTTGAGACTGCTTAAGATTTAGATTGAGGAATATTTTGAACAAAATGTGCTGTTTTACAGGGGGCAGCATGGCTTTAGGCAGCGACGCTCCACTGGCTCGGCAGTCAGAGATGGGTGTGAGAAGATTCTTGAGGGCTTTGAGAGCATTTTATGCTTTATCAAAAGCATTTGATTGTGTAGAGCATAATATACTTCAGAAGCTCGAATGCTATAAATCTGATCTTAATAGTATTAAGCTGCTCCAGTTCTATTTGACAGATAGAAGTCAGTTTGTCTATATTCAGGGTGATAGGTCTCGGAGCTTAATGCTGAAGTATGGAGCCTTGAGCCTATTATCTTTATTCTTTCGCCACCTGCTCTTTTTCCCACTCAGCATCACATAAAACCTTCTATTAGATAAGAGCGACTCAAACATTTTTGTCAGTTCATAGTCCAACAGAGTGTTGTAAGATATCAAAGACAATAACTGTAAATTGTCTTTGAAGATATGATAGCAAGGCTTTATGGTATCATATGCAGCTGTGAGATCAACCAGAGCTACTCTCGTTATTTATTTCTGTTCGAAACCCTCCTCTATGCATTCTGTAAGGTTTAGTACTTGTCTTGTGCATGATTTCCTGGTCTAAAGCCAGCCTGTTGGGGAATGAGTTTTGACTTTTCAATGAAAACCTTCTTTGCCCTTCTTTTAAATGCAGAAAGGCATGTAGACCCCCCCCCCCCCTTGCGCTTTGAGGAAGGTGATTAAAAATATGAATATCTTCGTAAAATATAGACTTCCTTGTCAAGATGAAAGATGGTTGGGGAAGTTTAGGTGCATATTTTGATTCCTGCTTAGGTACCTAGGATTATTCACCAAAAATCTATCTCGATTTTTAAAGATAAGGCAAGCAGCCTCATGAATATATAGGTAAGGAGGTGTCGTTATTTTCTCACGAAGAAATAGAGGACGACATGAATCAAGAGGTCTAGCCATACAAGTATACAGGATAGCTCTTTTTTGAATAATAATTAGCAGCATTGCATTTCCCAGACGATGATGCGATTCAAAGAGAGCAAAATACACCATACTGCCAATATTTGACCCAAGCCACCCTGATTGCAAAGCAGGCAGAAGATAGTTTATTGGCTAGGGTCTTGATATGAGTATCGAACCTGAGATTATTGTCCATGATAATGCCAAGAAATTTGCTTTCACATTGTACATACAATCGGAAAGTTACTCACTGATATATGCATTAAATTTGCCCTTGAAGGATATGAGTTTTGACTTTGTAGGATTTGGAATCGCACCATAATTTCACTCTCTCTAGATCCTGCAATATGGTTCTATGAAGTGATATAAAATCCTGACCATGCCACAAAATGGATGTATCATCTGCAAAGATAGTGAATTCACTAATCCGAAGCCCTGCAAGATCATTGATGTAAAGCAGAAATAAAATAGGATCCAAGACTGAGCCCTGATGAACACCCCATCCTATGAATTGATAATCAGAGCATGCAGGCCTCATGATGACACGCTGGCGACGACTCGTAAGGAAAGAAGAAAGCCAGGGCAAAGTCTGACCTCTAGAGCTATAACGTTCGAGCTTCTGAAAGGCTGATGCAGTCAAAGGCGTTTGATAGGTCACAAAAGACAACAACAGAAGCTCCACCCTCGTTCATCTGAGTGTATAATTGCTGCAATTGATGATACACAGCAGTGACTTTGTGCCAGAAACCAAATTGATGTTTGCTTAGACACCAATTCCACTTTTTCAAGGCTTTTGTTGGTGTTGGTAATTAAATTATAAAACTGGTTACTGTTCAGAAGTGCTGTGCCATCAGCAAGTAATTTCTGTTGCTTCGCCACTCCATCAGGTATACTCCCTCGCTGGTATAGCACTGCCTCATAAGAGAGGTGGCCGCTGAGACAGAAAAGGGGCGACAAGAGACCGACCCAAGGCATCCACTCTATGGCCACCAGCCAGCTAGACCCAGACTCCGATCACAGCTTTCTGGCCAGGACAGCACCTCTACAGGGCTCTCAGGAAGCCAGAAGGCTCCAGAAATGGCGCGCTGAGGACCAAGACCTAACCACCCAACAAAAAGAGGAGCTGGCACCGGGACATTTCCTTCCATACCCAATCTAGAGAACGCTCAACAGACTTCGTACAGGAGTCTCGAGGTGCAGAGTAAACCTGCAAAAGTGGGAATTCTACCAGAAACCGAAAACCCTCAGTGTTCCTGCGGAGAAATCCAGAACCCTCCACATCTGAGCGCTGACCTGCACCGACATTGGACAGAGGTTCACAGGGAACGACCTAGTTTTAGTAAATGACAGGGCCATCAGAGCAGCAAATTTTTGAAAGGACATAGTGTGATCCGGACCCGTAAAGTAAAGTAAGTAAGCAAGTAATTTCAAGTGATCCCTTGGAACTGCAGATTTAATATCGTTTTATGCAGAATAGAGATCCTTTATGTACTCCTCAGTCAACCAATGCTTTGCCTGAGAAGTTTTTAAACTATTTAGGCGAATTTCAGTCATAAAAATATCTTTACTACTTTTATCTTTTAGACCGTTTATGTCTCTTACTTTAATTGGGCCTAATCTTGAAAGGAAAAGGACGTCAACTTTGATAAAGGCTATTAATTAACCTTTCTCCATGAGCTATCAAGAATACTATTAAAGACACTTATAAAAACATACAAGTTTCCCAAGGGAGAGCCATATACAGAAATAATAATCAAACTGTATGTACTTACTGCCAAAGAAAAACAACAAAATTATTAATCAATTTAGTGTCTCCTTAAATCATTAAAACTATAAATATAAATGGTCATTGGTTAATGCTATTCATGGCATGAGAAACAAGCTTAATACAGTAATCTTGGTCTGCTAGAAGTATCAAAATTGTTTATAAAAATACTTAACTCACTGACCGTATTTATTAATTTAAAAATGTACACCATTCTACATGGTTCAGTTGTAAGAACGAAATCTGGTTCAATTATTATTTGCATCATCTCCTTAATAGCTGTGAGTTCTAATCTAAAACAATAAGAGCGTAAGCAATTTACTAGGGGGTTTTCTCTTATACATTCATAATGCTTCATTTGGATCAAAGTTTCAGATATTACTTTGATTTAACGCTAGTTGTAAGCTTCCTGTATTAAAGCTTAATACATAACAGTATAGGTAACAGTAAATCAGATGAAAATATGCAGATTTACAACTAAACACTGTATATATGTGGATTACATAAATTCTTGCAGGGAATAAAAACAATTTTGGACCAAATAACTTTGCATAGCTTTTTTAAATTTCCTCATTGACTGTTTCTCTTATACTAACAGGTATCTTATTGTAGACATAGCTACAAAAATATTTAGGACTCTTTTTAAAAGTGGAGAGGTTGTAATTTTGAATAACAATGTTCGAGATTTGTCTAGTTTGATAGGTATGCACGGTACTAACAACTGAAAATTTATGTGGGTATTTTTTTACAAACATGTATATGTTTAAGGCCGGGGTGTGTGAGTCTCGTAGACCCTTATTTTTGGGGCATGTAATTCTGACTTTGCGCTCCTTGTTCACTTTGGAAACGGTATGCTTGATTTATAAAAAGCACAAGCCTCAATTAGTAACTAACCATGCATACCCCATAAGGGACCCACACAAAATTTCACTTCCAATACCCACATCCTCTAAAATTAGAAACTCGCTAATATTTAATAGCAAGAAACTGTATAACCACCTGCCCCAAGGGATTAGACAGATACAGATACCTAATCTAACGAAATTTAAGAAAACAGTTAAGAAGCTACTGTGTGCAAGAGCTTACTATGGTGTGGATGAGTTCTTGAAAGATGTATTTTAATTGTACTGTTTGGTTTTTGACACTGTGTTTTTATGTTGTCTTGTCTGTAAACATTTTATGCTTTTGATAATTGTGTCATTCTTGTTTGAAATTTTAAATTAGAAATTAGTGTGTAAGAATAGTCTGTAAGTACTTATGTATTGATTAAGTTGTTTGCACTGATTGACAGTAGGTTTTAATTACTAGTCCATAGGTTTCTTCTACCTTTTTTTTCCCTCAGCTTTGTCAATGAATTTTGTTCGAGACAATAAAACATTTTTGAATTTGAATTCACTTACATTTTTCATATTCTCATCTGAGCATTGGTCAAACAAAACTCACCTACATTTCAGGGAATTATTTTATATAATAAATTTCTGCACCCTTTTGGTGATCACATTGTATAATTTCTAGGTAGGCCAAGCTTTCTGTGATGTAAATGAGTACTTAGCATTGTAAATTGAATGTACGTATTCTCAGTATAGGTCTTTTCATTTTAGTATAGACATATTGACAAGTCCGATAGGCTTCATTTTATTGTGAGTTTGAGAGATGAATAATAAAGATTACTTTACTTTACGGTTCCTATTAAGGATGGATGAAATATCACCACCAGCAATTTATGCTATAAATTCAACACCAAGAATAAGAACTCACATTTATCTTTTAGAAATATAAACATAATAGGCACTAACATTATATTACTGTTAGAATATTAACAAAAATTAATTACAAATCTTCTTAGTTTTAGGTCATCGTCTTCTCAGTATGTTTATATTAAATCACGATGGCACTTCATGATGGGCTTATGAATATAAGTGCTGTCTAAACGTTATTGGCCCTGTGTGGTCTGAATGTTTTCTTTAAGGCATATTTTAAGATATAATTTCGAGAGCAGTTAGTAAGTGAGTCGCATTGAAACCTTCTGCGTGCATTTTAGTAAAAGTAATTAAAACAGTTTTCTTGCAAGCCAATTCCATTGTTTTATTTCACCCATAATCCAAGAATTACAATATAGCTAGACTAACTATACCCATTCAATTCATCATATACCCATTCAATTATAATTACTTACCCATTAACAAAAATCATCAGTAAGTGTATTAAAGCAGGTATTTTTCCAGATTGTTTAAAGGTGGCTCGTGTTGTGCCAGTATATAAGAAGGGAGATTGTGAGGATGTCTCCAACTATAGGCCTATATCAATTGTGCCCCTGTTTGGTAAAATTTTCGAAAGTGCTTTAAAGAAGCAAATGTGTGATCACCTTGAAACTCATCAGTTAATTAACCCATGTCAGTTTGGCTTCCGTTCTAGCATGTCAACTACTGTGGCAATTAGCCAACTTATGACTTTCATACAGGAGTGTTTTGATGGAAAACTGTATGCTCGGGCCTCCTTCTTTGACTTAGCAAAGGCCTTTGACTGCGTGTCTCACAAACTACTGATAGATAAGCTTCTTAAATATAACTTTAATAAAAACAGCATTGATCTAATAAAATCGTACCTGTCCAATCGATGGCAATATGTAACATATGGTGGGACTACTTCAAGTAGGAAGCCAGTTGTACATGGGGTGCGCCAGGGCTCTGTCCTTGGCCCAATTTTATTTTTACTTTATGTGAATGACATTGCATCGTGTGTATCACTGGCCAGCACGAAGATTGTATTGTTTGCAGATGACACCACAGCAATTGAGAGGGCTGATAGTTTGACTGACCTTGATCGGCAGACCAAAATTGTGCAGTCCGATGTGCAACAGTGGTTTTTGTTGAATGGGTTGAGCATAAATGAGGCAAAGACTCAGCTGTTGGACTTTTCCTTGAGGCCTCTCGAGACACATGGCTCTGTGAAGTTTTTGGGCATTTACTTGGATTCTGGGCTTACATGGGAGAAGCACGCTGACTATCTTGCGAGTGTCCTTAGTAGAAAAACCTTTATAATTCGCAATTTAAAAAGTATTGTTTCACCAGATGTACTTATGAATGCTTACTATGGTCATTTTCACTCTCATCTTGCCTATGCTATCCTGTGCTGGGGGCATTCACCACATGCTTCCAAGATATTTGCAATCCAGAGACGCTGCCTAAGAATTATGACTGGAGTCAGGTTTAGAGACTGTTGCAGGACCAGTTTTGTCTCTTTGGGCATTATAACTCTTCCTTCCTTGTATATATTGAGTTGTCTTCTCCATGTGAGGGCTAATATTTTTCCTTAAACTATAATAGGACTGCCAGGGCCAGGGATGGGATAAACCATTTTGGAGTTAAATTTTTTAATCTGTTGCCACTGTGTGTTAAAAACTTGGACTACCATCTATTTAAGTCTAAAGTTAAAAATTATCTCAAGGTGAAGGCCTTTTATGACCTGGAGGAATATTTCAATAACAATTTCGATGATTTAAAGTAGCAACTGTTCAGGGGCGTATAGGCGGTTACCCTAGCTGTCTTATTGCTTTATGTTGTATTGTCTGTCAAACTTATTTCTTATTTGTTAATATACTGTGTTTTGTTTTATTAATATTTTAACTAAAAAAAAAAAACAACTTTCATGACTCTTTTAAACTGTATATTTTTAAGTTTTATCTTTATATTTGACGTGTGAAAATATTTACATTATGTACATCATCAATAAATATTATTATTATTATTATTATTATTAAAGGACTAATTAGAACATTTTTTAGCGATTTTATTAACACCATATTCAGATCAAAGAAATCTTTACTGTGCTTCTTCTTTAATCCGTCAATTGCAGCTCTAACCTCATTAAAAGTTACATTACGAAAATGAAAGGTAAGCAAATCATTCCTTTTCACCCCTTCCAAATATCTCTCAAAAGAGACAGCAGATTGCGGTAATGCTGATATCAATTCACTAGCAATACCAACAAAAAAATTATTTAACATGTTAGGATCAATGTCCGCGCCCATCCTGTCTCTGACCACTCTTCGATTATTATTTATGACATCCCATGCTGCTTTAGCAAAAGGCGGAACATCCAAACATCGCACAATCTCCAATCGATGTCGATGCTGCTCCGACTTACTCTAAATTGGTCAAAGTGGCGGAAACACAGCAAGCCAGGAGAAATCTGCGATTGATAATACCAGATCACGGAACTTCGGCTGAGTTATAGCCGGCCTACTCTACTATTTCTGAAAATAGCCGAAATCTAAAAAACGGGAACCTAACCTCACCCTCCCAATGGAGGGGACACCAAAATTAACAAAGAAACGTAAACATTGATGACAGAAGTAAGTATCTAAAGGAAAATATCCAGCAGCCGCTGCAAAAGGGAAAACCAGATGATCGGCACATACACCAAAAGCGCAGCGACAAGAAAAGACTTGGAAATGCACAACCCACAGAAAATAGTCATTTTGTTGGAGGCAACCGCAAAGTGTGGTTGTATATCTATAGGTTTAAAAGAGAATGCAGCAAAAATCATATTCTCAATTATATTAAAAACAAGGCAGGTTTTAAAGAGCTACCAGTTATGGTGAAGGAATTGCCTACAGATCCAGGTAAACTAAAATGTTTTGTGGTAACTGCTCCCTTACACAAAAAGGACAACATTTTGTGTGATTCCTGTGAAACTTTCCTTGCTGACCTGTGTAAGCTTTGGGAAGTAATGCACCAATAAATTATGTCTATGTCTAATCTCTCTATATTATACAAAATTCAGTCAAACTTAGGTGTTGTGAACTAAATTGTTACCTAAATGCCTACCAATAATAGGAATTATTTTTAAAATAACCAATAACTGTACAGTAGCCAAGACCTGAGTTTATTTAAGTGCTATTCTTGTATTCAATTTGTCATGTTAACAGGAGGACAGTAAAAAAAGTCATTCAGTAGGTACTTTAATGTGTTCACAAACAGGAAAACCCTGATAGGTGTTATAAATTACAACTAGGTATAAACAGTATTTAAAGGAAGGAATGTTAATTAGTGAATGAATGATGCCATAGATGAATAAATCATCCAGTTTTAGAAAATATATTAGTCATCAATGTTTCAGATTATATTCCTTTTCATTACATTACATATATTATAGCTTCTTCCAAACATCAGTAAACATAGAATGCTCAGGTATCTGTAATTAAAACCTTTTTTAGGAAGGTGTGGTTTAACAGGAAAAGCTGTTCCAATTTTATGATTCAGTGATTTTGAGGATAATTTTATGTATATCAAACAACGTTTGCAGAAATCAGGCCAACGAAGTGTTTGAAAGTAAGCACATTATAGAAAAAACAAAACCTTCTCTCGACTCACCTAAAGTGAGACAA
>JAEQML010080563.1:0-11548 GCA_016904865.1 Pissodes strobi | reverse complement strand
TTTTATGAGAAACGACATCGACACGTTTAAAACTCAAGACGTTGCGGTGACCGGGTCACACGGCTTCAGAGTTGTTTTACATTTTATTTTCACTTCACGCATGGCCCTCCGCTCGCTTCGCTCGGGGGCGCTACCAAGCAAAACTGACCCAAATTTAAGAAAAGAAACAAACATAACTTTGAAAAAAGAAAGAAAAAAAAACACAATCATCCAACCATTGAGCTACGAGATAACTTGAAAGCAATTCGCTGGACCATAGAGATATGTAATGCGCGCGTAAATCTGAAGCCCTGTGACCGGGTTTCCGAAAACGTCTATTGTTTAAAACTAGTCGACAAACCATATTTGACAGGAGCTTGGCTAATAATTGAGGAGCATCTAAATGGTTTTTGAGTTCTGTTCTGTTTGTGGAGCCCCCTTTCGGAGGACCCTATGGCTTTGCTCAAAAAAGACAATTCGCCAGCACACCCCTCGTCCGGCGCTTAGACAGAAGCAAAGCTACCCTTCTGATTGTGTTACATGTTATGCCAGTTTGAGGGGCCCTGTATTCAGGGTGGGAGCTCCAGTAAGGCGGGCCTGTGCCCCTGGTGCTCCCGACTTTTGTACAAAAAAAGACTTTACAAAAATATAGCTAATGCGATGCATACTCCAGTGCTTTATGTCGAAATAATCACAAAATGGCGGCGTAACCAGTCACTGTCACAATCTCCAAATACCTCACCGGTTCAGGAAGCCCCCTGCCGTCCTGGCATGCCCCCGAATGAGATAAAATGAAAACCCTGTAGGAATCTTCCCGACGACTCCCGATCGCGCACCAAGACGCTGGACCCCTTCATAACCCCCGACGCCAACACACGTGCCAATTACAGGACGGCTTGCGAGCGCGACGCGTGTTGTCCATTCAAAGGTCACGACAGAAGTGTGGTTTTGAGTTAAAATAGAAAATTTTAATAGCTGATAGCGGTATTAGAACATAACCATTGTTTTGTGGTTTTTTTCGTTATTCTTTAAGATATGGCTTTCGTTCTTAAGGTTTACATAAATTTTAAAGTAAATTGCAGAATTTTATGTTCATATCTAGTAGCCGGAAATGGAGAACAAACGGATTACTAGCGTCTTCAGATAGCGGTTTGTTTTGAACCTTTCTGGCGACCTTGGCCGAATGTTGGTAATAATTAGGTTATTTCGCTTGGCCCGCCGCTCGCTTCGCTTGCGCCGGGGCGCAATTTACAAAACTAACCCATTCTAACCCAAATTAAAAGAAAAATAACTTTGATAAAATTTAAAAAATAGCTTGGCACTGACGCGGATCGAACCAACCACTTTCGCATCACAAACATACTATCTAACCATTGAGCTACCAGACCGTTGGAAGCAATTCAGTGTACCGCGAAGACATGAATAATTCTGCCGATTCGGCCAACGTCGGGTCGCGTCGTGGAACCGAATAGAGAAGTTCAAAACAGACCGCTGTCGGAAGATGCTACTAATCGGATTCGTAGACTGTTTATAATTTAATTAATCGATGATGTTTTATTCCATAATATTTTACCGGTTTGAATCGCAGGATTCCGATTGAAAACTAAACCGTGAGCTGTCAGATCCATGGGTATTGAATATTTGCCAAAAATAATACAACTTGACGCGAAAGCCATTCTATGATTCAAAGAAGTTAGTCGAAAAAAGCACATGAAACCGAGGACTTTTAGGCTTGTAAATTAAGAATTTTCTTTTTTATATCTTGTGATTAATGGCCACTTCTACTGGGCGTGCAGCCAGGTCAAAACAAAAAGAGGCGTTTCGCTTTGCTATCCATTCTATATTTCTGATGCTTCGAAAATGTCGAGTTAGCACCAGTTAGCTTATGCCGCATTATAAATTTTTCTAAAAACAGATATGTAATTTGACATACGGTTCATTTCCCGGACTGTAAGAGATATTCATCCAGTTCCAGTTGCGTTCATCCAGTTGGATGCACACAGCACAGGATCGAAAGCGATTGATTAGCAGTGGACGCAACTGGGCTAATTGATGGTGATGATGAAGAGATATTCTATGGTACATACCAAACTTTTCCAGTATCCCTCTTAAACCTCTCCGGATCCAATCGTCTCATCGCATGCGAAACGGCATGCAACTTGGCGTAAGCGGTCAAGGCCAAGGTGAGGTGATGCGAGTCCATCGGTTCCTTCCTGTCGCACAGTCTGAATCCCTCCTCTTTCAAATTCTTCAAAACGAGAAACTCTTTGAATTCGTCTGAATTAAATCCGTAGATATCGGCCACAGCGTCGAAAGGTTTAGGTATGTTGTGCTCTTCTTGGAAAGATTTGAACGCTAAAAGGTACTGAAGGTAAAACGGCTGAGGCCAACGCTTTATTATTTACTTCGAATAATATTTGTGGTTGATTGTTTACACTAACTCACGTTAACATATGGACACCTCATGTGTTAGAGTGAAACAGGAGCAAGTTTAATTTTTAGGGACGTACCTGGGAATATTTCGTTATACATAATAATCTCCCTCAAAAAAGCAGGCCTGGTCGGAAACTGCGCCCTCAAATTTACATTCGACGGAGCTTTCTTTACCACTACATGCAGTTTTTTGTCGCTGTCCTTGTCTGCTATACACAAGGCTTCCAGTATCCCTATATATCCATCGCCATCTTTTGACACTGAATCGGCCCGATTTACCTCGAAGTTTTTAAAACCGTTATCGTCGGCTATTTTCGCGACAGTTTCTTGTAGCTCAGGGGATAGCAATTCCATTTTGAACAAAACTTTTAAATCGATTTAAAGGGACACTTTTTAGCTAACCCTACTATACCCGGTCCCGTTCACTTTGAATTGATGTTGTGTCGGTAGATGTATATGCTTGTTATCAATTTAGAGTTAATTCTAAAATCTCGTTGTGTGATCCGCACTTTTGTACAGTATAATTATTGGTTTGCCTGTCAGGAAATTAAGCTTAAATAGGGGAACGTCGAGTAAAATTAATAATATTTATTTCAAAGGACTCGGTGCTCGGTGGCGTCATTTGGATTCTGGTTCAAAACAGTTGTCTGGTATCTCAACGACATTTACCTCTTTAATCAACACCCTTTAAACAAGAAGACCCTGAAACTAAGCCAATATGGCCTAAACTAAATGCTGTAAAGGGTGTATATCGTATTTTTAATTTAAAATATGTTTAAAGTTGTGAAATTTGTGCATTTGCAGTGAATAATTTATACAAAGCTGGTAATTTGTTGTGTCAATAGCAAAGACATTGCCTTGTGCTCGTGAAAATAGACTCTTGATCCTGCTACACTACACAGTACTTCCTAATTAGTCTATCACATGTAATTAACTGTTAAAAATAATTTTAGTATGTATTTTTTTGAAATTTAAAAAATTAACAAAAATAGTTTATATATGAATACGTTTTCTGTTCTCAGAGCCTGCTCCCTACGCACGACTCCATCTTAGATTTAAATATTAGGTCTTCTTGTTTAGAAGGTGTTGTACTTTAATCCTCTTTATAAATATATTTACTTAGCATGAAGAGTGCGAAGTTACCCGAGCCATGCTGGATTTATATATCATCGATGCCTGGAACAACAGAATCACAGCCTCAAGCCGAGAGAACAACATCTAGAAGCACATCAAAAAAAATGAAGAAGAGGAACAGCCCCTGGACAGTCCCGCCGATCAAAGTGACGAGAGACGGCGCGGCGTAGAACACATCATCACGGACAGGGCAGAAATGGCGGAGGCATTCATGGAATACTTCCCCAATATCAGCAGCCTGACGGAGAATCTATCAGATGACAGAACAAAAGGAAGAGTACAGAGAATAACGGGCGAGATCGCAGCGCTGCCACTGCAGAACACGAGAGGAATAAGCACGAGCCCCAGAGAGCTAAGGAAGATCATAAGCAAGGCCAAACCGTACAAAGCGCCAGGACCGGACGGAATAGCCATGAAGGAGGCCAAATAAAGCCCTTGTCCAGCTAACATACATCATGAATGCCTCGATCAGACTGCAGTACTTCTCGAGGACATGGACATATGCCAGGATCATCGTCATCGCCAAACCAAGAAAGGACAGGAGCCACACCTCATCGTACCGACCCATCTCCCTGCTACCCACCCTTGGAAAGGACTTCGAACGAGTGAGTACTCAACAAAATGGTCAACGCGGAGCTCCGAACACTAGGAACCATCATACCAGAGCAGTTCGGATTTCAACTAGGAAAAGCAACAACCATGCAGTGTGCGAGAATAGTGGACCATGCAATGACAGCAAACAACACCAAGAAGATCACGACAGCGGCACTTTTGGACCTGGAGAAGACTTATGACACCGTATGGCCAGAGACCATGGCCACCAATATGCACGAAGCAAGGATAACACCGGCCATCTCGAGAATCATCATGAGCTAGCTAAAGGACAAGATGACAACAACGCTGATCAACACCACGCAATCAAGGACACAAGCAATAAGGCAGGGACTCCCTCAAGAAAGCGTGATGTCTCCGACGCTGTTCAACATATACATCAATGACCTACTAAGGAAGCATAACAACCAAATAGCACTCTTCGCGGATGATGTAGCGGTCTATACATCAACCCAGCAGATAGCGGCCACGCAGAGAATAGAGCAACATGTCAGGCAGATAGCGAAATACTTACAGAAGTGGGAACTGAAGATCAACAAGGAAATGACCCAACTGATCAACTTCAACCAAAAACAAAGGAGCGAAAGGACACATATCATTATCAAAGGGATACGGATAGAGGACAAGGACACCGTCAAATACCTAGGAGTCATGCTGGACGCGAAGCTGACGTTCAAGGACCACTTGCAGATCACCAGGAAAAGAGCAGACAAATCAAGACTGGACAAGGCCATCAAGATCAGACTTTACAACACCTACGTCAGACCAAGAGCCATGTACGCCGCGACGGTTTGGAGCTCCGCAGCAAAGACCAACATAGAGAAGCTACTCACGCTGGAACGGAAACTGCTAAGGACGATCATGAATTACAGATGGGAGGATTTCAAGACGACGAGACAGGTGTCCAGAGAAGCCGGGACAAGACCGCTAGAACAGAGAATACAGGAGATAGCGATGAAATTCTTCAGGTGCGCGATGAGGACGCAGGAACATAGAAAGGATGACCATAGAGGATATGTCATTCAGGAAGATCACAAAACGCTGATTAATTTAACGAGCTATTAAACTGACTAATCGGAGTTGAAAGTAGTGGCCCTTAGTACGGGTAGATGTTGCGATGAGCACCTGGAGGCAATACTGGCAGGCCAAGAAAAGGGTGCAGCCAGGGTTCTCAGATTGGGCGCTTCCAAAAGATAATTTCCGCCCAAAAATTTCCAATTGGAGCTAGGCGCCCAGTTGGGCGATGTGATAATACTGCTTGCGGCAAAGTTCCAAGGTAATGATGTTCCGGATCCACCAACCTACTCGACTATTCCGATTCCGATACCAATCGGTGCCTACTTTTCGAAAACCTTTACAGCCAAATTGGTTGGTGTTAGGGAATCTTTAATCTCAAGCGAGTTTATTTCTAAACTGTTTCAGTGGCATGCTTTAGAGAGAGAAGAAAATACTCTCGCGCACTTGAAATAATTGAATTGACATATTGACAATTTTGACATTTGAATAAACAAAATGGCAGAGACAAATAGAAGATCGCATCAGAGGGCTTCAGACTTGCGCGCGTATTACATTGTTAACAAACACCGTATCTTTAAAGTCTAGCAAATTGCTGTCAACTAGTCCATAGCTCAGTGGTTGGATGCTGAGTCTGCAATACGGCGGCTCGGGTTCGATTCCAGTGGCAAGACATATTTTTTATTTTTAATCTTATGTGTAGTTTTTTTCTTCATTTTGGGCATGCCTTGGATTAGATTCTATTGGTTGCGCCCCCGTGGCGAGCGAAGCGCCATGCGTGAAGTGTAATATTAGACATTTTTGTCAACAATGTGATGCGCGCGCAACTCTGAAGCCCTCTTGTGCGGTAGGGGCAACGTCTTGTGAGACAAATTCGAGGAACGGCTAAATGTAGCGCAAATGTTAAATCCTAACCTAAATCGCTTACGTTGGTAGTTGCACAATGTCAGAAAATGGTTATACGCATGGCCCTCTGCTCGCTTCGCTCGCTCTGGGGGTACAAACTGGCAAAAACTAACCCAACCCATGCCTAAACTGAATTAAATAAAAAAATCTTAAAAGCGCCGGGTATCGAACCCGGTGCCTCTCGCATGCCAAGCCAGCGTTTTACCATCTGGGCCACAGTCGCACTCCGACACTTTTGTCAAAAATGAACAACATTAAGCAACATAATACATTATGTCAAACCAATCTGCCAGAGTATCTCAGGAGCAGCTAAACAATGTTGCCAAATTGCACTGTCAATCTATCGCTTCGATATGGGGGCACAACCGACAAAAATTAAGCAAAAACATGCCCAAAATGAAGAGAAATAAACTTTTTACACATAACCTTAAAAAAAGGCCTTCCGCTTAGTTCTCGGTCGAGTGAACACGTGTCGGGTATCGGCCCTTTCGTCTTCAGCTTCATATACAAATATGATCAGTTTGGGGGGCGGATGGTGAACGTTCGGGGACCGTTTTGATTCCCCGAGGAAGAATCGGACGTCCAGCCGGAGGTTTGAGCCCAGTGCATGTACAAGATTTAAATGTTTTTGAACGTCCAGCGGGTGGTGTTCGAACCCTAAAACAAGCCGTGCATGTTCAAGTCAGAGCCTCCAGGAGTGCATGCTCGACATACTGGAGGGTCTAAAAATAGTATATCTGGTCCACCAGGGTGTAACCAATCTGGAAGGGTCGCTCCAGCTCTTGCTAAGCCCGGACAGGAGTCTTTATTGGTTGAATTGCTCTCGCAAAGGCCAACAGAGAGTCATACTACTACTACTACTACTACTACTATGACGTAATGCATTTAATTCTGCGCCGTGGAGTGGAATTTTAGAAGACCTAAGAAACATACGCGTTTCAGCCCATATGTATAATTTCGTACCTAGTTACCTAGAGGATAGATTTCTGTTGGTTGGTGAGAAAGATAGGGTTCAGCTATCCTGCGGGGTTCCCCAGGGGTCGGTGATTGGTCCCACCCTGTGGAATGCGTACTACGATGGGTTACTGAGGTTGCCCGTCCCAAACGGCGTTAACCTAATAGGATACGCGGATGATATTGCAATTATGGTAACGAGTAAAAACGGCAGAGACTTAGAAGAAACCACAAATAGTGTAATTAAGGACGTAATGACATGGCTGAGAAGCAAGAAGCTGCAGTTAGCAGCTCAAAAAACCGATGTAGTTCTATTGACAGGAGGAAGGACTGTCCGGGAAATCCATATACAGGTTGAAGAAGCTGTAATTAGAAGCCAAGAGACGGTGAAATATCTTGACATATACCTCGACACTAACATGAAAATGTGGCAACATGTTAGAAAAGTGGCCGAAAAGGCCGCCAAGGCAATCGGGAACATCAGCAGAATGCTGCCCAATATAGGTGGGTCCAGGGAAAGCATCAGGAGGATACTCTTCACGACAGCGGGGTCTATCGTACTGTATGGGGCGCCAATCTGGAGGAAAGCCATGAGGAAGAACATATATAAAAACAGGCTACTAAGCGTGCAAAGGCAAGCAGCTATAAGAATAACGAGTGCGTACAGGACAACATCGACGAAAGCACTACTGGCTCTGACAACGACACCGCCTTTTCAACTACTTGTAGAAGAGAGATGCGCAGTGCAAGAAAGTATGGGGAGAGATCTGGCAAAAGATAGGACCATTGAGAAGTGGCAGCAAGAATGGCTGGAGAATAAAACAACTGGCCTCTGAACTCAAAGGCTTATACCACATCTGGAACCCTGGCTAAAAAGAAAACATGGAGAGGTAATTTACTACCTGACCTAGATGCTCTCCGGGCATGGGTGCTTTCAAGCGTACAGAACGAGATTTAAAGTTGCTGATATAGATACCTGCATTTATTGTGGTGAAATCGACACTGTCGAACACACATTTTTTGAGTGCTACAGATGGGTAACCGATAGAACAAACGCGGAAATACATATAGGGAAATTTTCCCCCGATAATGTTCTCAACATAATGCTACGTAGCAAAGAAAATTGGGACGCTGCATGTAGATATGCAAAAGTGGTAATCGATAGAAAGGAGAGGGATATCAGGCTACTGCAAAGAACATAAGAGAGATGCTTCCCCTCCTGAAGTAATGCTGACAGCAGTTCCGGGAGGATGCTAATGGAAGACGACAATAGGGAAAGGGTTTTAGTGGGTCGGAGTCCCACACTATCTGGGATGCTAGAACAACAATCTTAGATGTGCATGAATGCATTTCCTAAACCCTACTAAAAAAAACTACTACTACTACTACTACTATATCCTTAAAAAAAACATGTCTTGCCACTGGAATCGAATCCTGACCGCCGATCACAAGCACAGAATCTGACCACTACTTTAAAGGACCTGTTGAGAGCAATTGATTGGACTGTAAAAACATGGGTAATTCTGATGTATTGTACTGCGCATGTCATAGAATTGGCATTAATATTTGGGCTAGTATTAACCGCTCCTGAGTATCTCGATCCCTGAACTTGAAGTCAGTTGTGCCCTTAGACGCGATTATAATTTTCAGGTGCTTTGGGCGCCCGAGTCACTGACGTTTGGCGATCTCAACTCTCAAAATACTGATAATACTGAAGAGTGCATAGACTGGAAAACTACTAGCGTCTTCAGACAGCGACCTGTTTTGAACTTTTCTGGTGACCTTCGGCGACTTTTTTCCGAATGTCGGCAATAATTAAGTTATCTCGCATGGCGCTCCGCTCGCTTCACTAGCTCCGAAAACTAACCCAGAATGAAGGAGAAAAAACCATTTTACAAAGATAACCTCAAAAAGGATTTAAAACCTAGCTCGGCACTGACAAGATCGAACCAGCAAGCTTCGCATCACAAACACACTATCTAACCACTGAGCTATCAGAACGTTGGTAGCAATTCAGTGTACCGCAAAGACATGGGTAATTCTGATGACCCGGCCGCGTCGTAGAACTGAACAGAAAAATTCAAAACAGACCGCTGTCGGACGACGCTATTTAGAAAGCTTACATTTCTTGTGAGCTAGATCACCGAGTAAATATTATTACACTAGACCGTCGGTGCTCTTCATTCCCCTAATCGCGGTGTACTTATAATTTATAGAATCCCAAGGACTTTCACGAGTGGAAACAAATTTCAACTAAGTAGTAAACATGTATTAGGTATTAGGGTAATAATATTATCAGTTCATACATGATGAGCAATTTTTTTAAGCTTCTGTAAAATCCACGTATATAGCGAAGGTGTCGAGTCAGATTTGTGTCTATCATTGCACACAACGACGTAGCTTTTATCTTGCGTTTATAGACAACAGGTATTCCGAAAAGGTCGAAATTCAAGCTTCATCAAAAATTTTCAATAAATTCATCGATGTCCCACTTCGTACTGGACATATTCTCTATACCGGGTGACCACGAAATTATTATAAAAGAGCGGCTTTTAAGCTTTCGCATATGGGCCTGACATAGTTGCCACATAAAATTCATTTTCAGTTTTAACCGGATGTAAAACCAACTGTTTTATTTCAAACAACGTCATGTATATTCGGATTTTCCTTTCATTTTCGGTTTCAATGAGCCGGAGATCACAAGTTGATACTTATTCATAAAATGTGGCTGCAAGAGCTAAAATTAGGCGATTTCAAAGCAATGTGACATTGAGAGAAATTCATTGTTTTTGACGTCATAGAGCATCCATGTTGGTTTTTGAAAACGGCTCTTGAAGCGCCATCTTTCAAACAAATATCAACTTGTAAGCCCTCGTTGAAAAGGAAATTTAGACGAGAATTTCAATATATACAACAAAAATAAAACTAATTTAAGTCGTAGCAAATAACGAGGCTAAAATTAAATTTAAATTTTCTCAAAAGGATTGCTGCGAGAATTATTCTTTTATTTCGCCTGCGAATTCACCAGACCTGGCATCCCAGGATTTATTTAAAAATTCAAAAATCGTATAGGAAAAAAGTCCCTGGAGTTGATGCTTTCCTACGAAAGGTTAAATGTGGAAAGGTTCCTTTTGGAACAACCGGTACATTCGCGTGTTGGAGAAAACAAACGTTTGCTTAGGATAAGATTTTTGCAGCGTAACATATGCTAATATAGGTATGAAACCTTTAAATATGTGATATTTTGGTTAGGCAATCAAGTGAAGTTTGAATGAGAAAGATTAAATATTTGAAATAATATTATCAAAATTCATCGTCGCTAATGTAAAATAAATAGAGATAAAACAGTTAATATTTGTCTTGTATCTGACTTCTCACGATGGGATTATAATAGAAATATTCTCAAATACAAAATGAAAAGTAACAAAAAGCTAAACTTTCCAACAAAAATAGCATCACTATATTTGTTGGGACAGTGAGACGGGAACTCTACACAGGCCTTTTTCTAAATAGAGTCACAACGTTTGAACTTACCTACATCAAATGTATCCGAATTAATATAGAATCGCACACTTATTTTATTTCGAAATCGTGTCTAGGGGAAAAGGTCTAAATGCGGCAACGCCGTTTGTGTTTCTCAGTGACGTTTTAGCTTACATAAAATTTCTCTGAGTTGCTAAAATCTTGTTTTTTTTTCTATATTGAATCTAGTCTAGGATATAAGGAGGGCATATATATCCCATGAGAGTAATTCCACAAAAAAAAAATAATGAATTGTATATAAAAATATAGACATATTGGTCACAAACCTATTTATTTTGTGAGACAGTGTGAAAATATTTGAATTATTCGCCTCAAAAAACTCCCGAGCGCCAAAATTGGTTGAAATAATCAGTTTTTAAAAAATTTATCGCTCGGCTGTTTCTCTCTCTCGAGCCAACTTTACCCGAATGAGCGTTAAAGACCCGAGCGTGACGACTTAGTATGTAACATGTCAATTTAGTATGAAAACATGTAACAGATAGAGGTCAAATAAAGTCAGTTGTTTCACCTTTAATCCTACATATATTATGCTAGTCCGTCAAGTTAAACATAATACTACTTACTCGTTCAGATACCTGCATGGTTGTCGTATGACCCTAGCCTTTAATCGAGCTGTTCCAGGGAATATTGAGAGTTCGGTGCTCGTATATGTAACTTGTTTGATAGGATCGATCGGGCTTTATAAACATTTTCACTGGCTTAGCACATAATCAATCAATAAAGCGTACTGTATCCTGGCCATCGCTATCGAGAAAACATTCTCAGTTATATGCAATTATAGCAATGCATTTCAAAACATTCAATAATTCTCTTACCTTCCCGAATAATCACCTTCTCGGTGATAATATACATTAAAACAATCTCATGGACGTCAGAAATTTTGGTTTCCGAATTTGTCGGTTATTTTCCTGGATTTGTTTCAATAATTAATAGGAAACGTTAAAAATTCAGTCAATGTTTATTTCTGATGTGA
>JAEQML010080562.1:0-11548 GCA_016904865.1 Pissodes strobi | reverse complement strand
ATAAATAGCATTATTCTAAACATAGAGGTGAGTAATCACATGCTATAAAATCAATGCATGTTTTGGAGAGCAGAATACTTCTTGGTATGCATATAGATTCCTCCTTAAAATGGGGACAACATATAAACACCTTTTCTGCTAAGCTGAGCAGTCTCTGTGTAGTAGGTAAATAGAAGGCTCCGTAAAGTGCTAAATATGGAAACTTTAAGACTAGTTTACCGTGCAAGTGTCCAGTCGATTATTACCCATGTAATCATATGTTGGGGCTCGTCCAGCGAAGCTGTGTAAATTCTTAAATCTCAAAAACAGATAGGGTTGTTGATGTCCATTTCATTACTTCAAAGGAATGTGTGCGTGTACCACATCAGAAGGCATCAGAGTTGCACGCGCATCACATTGTTGACAAAAGTGTCTAATATTACACTTCACGCATGGCCCTCCGCTCGCTACGGGGGCATAACTCACCAAAACTGACCCAACGCCTGCCCAAAATGAAGAAAAAAACTTTTTACACATAATAAAAATAAAAAATATGTCTTGCCACTGGAATTAAACCCGTGCCGCCGCCGTATCGCAGACTTAGCATCCAACCACTGAGCTACGGATCAATTGACAGAAATCCGTTACACCCTAAAGATATGGTATATGTCAGCAATGTAATGCGCGCGCAAGTCTGAATCCCTCTGATGTGGCATGGGAAACGTCTACTAGTCCCGTGCCCGCAGCATAATAAGATCATTTAGAGACCTACGCCACTATGCTATGTTAGCCGCTTCTGATTGGTGGGTTAACGTCACTTTAGAGTACCGTTAACTTTACACATGACCCTCCGCTCACTTCACTCGCTCCGGGGTGCAACCAGACAAAACTAACTGAAACTAAACCAAATTTACATAAAGAAACAAATCTAATCTCAAAAAAATAAAGAAAACATGTGTTACCCCCCGCGGAAAGTCTACATTCCAAACGCAAAATCTGACCTGAGTTAGACCACACCACGTGGCGTATGAGTATAAAGGGTCTTAAAATGCGTGCCCGTAACATCAAGAGAACATAAATTTGGCTTACCAATTTGGTTCTTGCCAATAAAGTTGACACACCAGCAGAATGGACAAAAATATCAAAGCAGACATTCATTGGCTTTATGGATTCATGAGAACAAGAACAAAGAACTGTCACTACGTCAACCCGAAAGCACATCATTGAGTAGGACTTCCAGTTTCAATAAAACAAATACCACAACTTTTCTTTAAATTTAGAAAAAAATTTACTAGAATCATAATTTTGCACCAAACATGATATGGAATCTCGACGAAATAGGGTGCATGACAGTCACGAAGCCACCAAAGGTATTAGCTGTGCGGGGGATGAAACAAGTAGGGTAGATTGTTTCAGCAGAAAGCGGGACTCTGGCAACCGTTATTTTCTCATCGGTGCTATGATGCTAGGACCGCACCTGATCTAGTTAAATTTGATTCCACACTTGCTTTAAAAAATCATTTTTAATTGTTCCAAAATTAAACTAAGTCTCGAATTAAATCAAGGGAGAGAACGTTCAATTAAAATAATAATTTTATGTTACTAAACAAGATCTAAAAACAAATTGAAGTCTAACTCTCACGAAGTTATGCCAGAATCGCGAAGAAAGGTTAATCATTTTGCCTAATAAAAGTGTAGGACAAAAGCACCTAACATAGCTTGATTAAAATAAAATCACTTACCACTGGAATATATTTCAATAAACTTTAACTTCACACGATACGGGATCCGATTTTAAAAACACGGATGACATATTTTAGATTTTTATTCGACTGCATGTTATCACGCAACTAGAGAAAACGAACTTCAAGAAATAGCTAACACAAGATGCAAGCCTCACAGACCAGGTCCCCCCAAACTCTGTTCTAAAAAGAAAACCATTGGCCAGGGGGCGTTTCTAATAGGGAAAATATCCAAAACCCAGCCAATTGAAACAAAAAGCGAAAGATCATGACCTCAAAATTTAATTACCGATTGGAATTTAAAACCATGTCTGAGCTAATTTCAATGACGAAATCAAGTTGGAAACGTGACGGGGGGGTTGGAATTTACAAAACCAGTTAAAACTCGAATACCAGTTTTCGACGAAAATTGGAGCGTTTTGCGTCATAACTATTGCAGGTGTCTTTAATTGCCACAGATGTGTAGATTCCAGATTTTTCTAGGAACAACAAGTCGAAAAAGCTGCTATAAAAGCGAAAACTTATCGGGGTAAAAGTTAGTCTGAAAACAATCTTCACTTGTAGCTCGTGGTAATGTCCGATTGGGACTCGGGTAATGTTTATAGTCTAACCAGAAACTTCGCTTGCAGTACGTCGTAATGTTGCAGTTCCACGGGAAATTTTGAAAGTCTAATTAAATCTTCACTTGTAGTACGTCTCAGTATTGACAAACCGAAAATAGTGTCTCACAGTTTTAGAGACTCGTGGAAGTAACTAAGTAATTAAGTAAATTCATGTCATCGGCTCGAAAAATAAAAATAGCGTAAAGAAACGCTGTTTCAAACTCGTCACTCAACAAAGAAGCATGTGGTCAACAGAAGCGATTAAGGCTACAGAAGCAGGTTCCGGTCCTAGACAGTAAGTGTAATTTTAAGATCATAATGCTTAGAGTGCCTGTATATTTGATAACATTGTCTTGTTGTATGTACCCGAGAATTTAATGATTATTCCGTTAAACCATTCAGGGCTAACGTCACACTGTAATTTTTTGCAGTAGGAAAAGTTAATAGAGTATTTAATTATGATTATTCCATTGAAACCAATCAATGCTAGCGTCATCCTCTATTTTGTTTAGTAGAAATTGTAGAATTGTTTTTGCCATAACCCACGAAATAGGGTGTTAACACACTGGTACTGCGAACCCGGTTACAGAAAATAAACAGGAGGAGAAGAAAAGGCCGAAAATACAGTAAGTAAGTGAATAGGGTAAATCGGCGTTCGTTACTGTGCTTCAGGGAGAACAATTCGGCCTGTATTCATGTGCCCACGAGTTGGTTTCATAGATAACATGCTCAAGGGAGCTCCTGTTGGCGCCAAAAGTATGGCAAATCCATCTGGTTGATGACTGAAGAAATATTTGTTGAATCCCTGAAACATAATCATGTAACAGCAGCCCCTAATAGGAAAGTATTAAATATCATGTACAATCATGCACCTCATGGGAATCTGCCAGTTGTTGATTTTGCGAGAAAAACAAGATACACATTTAGCGTTGCCTCCGCATTGCAGTCAGCGAATGCAAACTCTTGGTATGGCCGTTTTCGCTCGTTTAAGGCAAGGCAATATTATTAGAAATTATTATTATATTAATAATGTTTTCGTTTCTAGGAACAAACAAGCTATGAATAACTGGTAAGCAGGCAATCGTAGGAAAACTGCAACAATATACGAGATTGCTGAGTTCGTGAATCTGGTTTTTAGTGAGTCATTTATAATCAGCAATATCTGTAAGAGTTTTAAAAATACCGGCATATATCCATTTAATTCCAACATCATTACCGACGACGATTTTCACCCTTCAAGTGTAACTGACAGACCACATCCCACATCTATAATGTACCAGGGTACTACACTCACCGTCTCACAATCGAAAGACAAACTACCACAAAACGACAATATTTTATATCACCCATCTACTTCTGCCGATCCAAATCGTCCTTCTACAAGCGGTATTGTAAAGAGAAATATAACGAAGGATGGACGAGAAGAGTTAGGAATAGTCTCTCCGGAAATGTTAAGACCATATCCTACAGTAACTATTATTACAGACACAGCTGAAAAAGATAGGCTAATGAAAGCGTAAGAAGGAAGAAAAAATAAAAGTAAGCAGATAGGCTAAAAAAGTTACGATAACTGAAAAATAAACGTTGGTCTAGTGACTGACAGATATAGACGGTCACATCTCTCTCGATGATGAATCTCCACCTTCACAGGATCTTAAAGAATATTTGAGTCAAGTAGAACAAGAACATGATTCTTCAAATGGAGAAGAGGAGAAAGATTCTGAGGAAGGTAATTCTGCGTGCGTAGCTTGTGGTAGTGAATATCGACTGGGGAAAGAAGAATTTATTCAGTGCCGTTTGTGTAAGAAATGGGCCCACAAATCTGGTATAGTTATTTTGCCTGTTTTCATGATTTTTGTATCACTATTCCTCTTGGGCATAGCTGTCCATGACAAGAGCAACATCCGATGGAATGGACATTTTATATAATAAACTTATAATTATTTTTCGGTATGATTAGCATTTGCTTTTTCCAGCTTGTTATGAAAATGTACAATACAATTATTTTATTATATTTTAATTTTTTTAAGTTTATAACCGATTGTCGCGGCGAATAATTTTCTACGCATCTAATTATCACCGCGACCAATTGTCGCCGCGGTCAATTGTCGCACGTCTAATTGACCGCGTCCGATTATCGTAAATTCGAGAGGCTCGAGCTGGAACAAAATATAAAATAACAATCTTTGATCAATGCATTCCGTAGGACGGAAAAATATATCATTAGGTACGCTAAATGTCGGGGGACCGAGTGAGCTGATCTAAATAACTACTTTTCCTAGCTAGTTACCGCAACAAGTAGTGGTCACGGTCTATACAATATGTCTACGGTTAACTTAACTTGTCACAAGGCGCACAAAACGTATCCTGATTTAAGTCAACTTAAAACCGCAATTATTAAAACATTCGTAAAATTTGCTTACAAAAGCTCTTTCACAATATAAAATCCAGCAGATGATCATCAACATTCTCAGTCTATGTTTAATGCTAAAATCATTTCTTGATCCTAAGTGCGTGTCCGTTACTTCATAGTGCACAATTACTAACGGTAACAACCATAACAATCAAGCGAGTATACATAATTAGTGAACCACACTGTTAATGGACATTGCATTATAGCGGATCTTGAAAGACAGCAGACAATAACATTAATCCGAGATCAAATAAAAGTATTTTCCTGGAGAAATTAGTTTTACTTTCATTTCATAGGAGTAAGGACCTTTACATTCAAGATTACTAAGTTTTAAAGGTAAATAAATTATGATTTTTTAAGAAATTCTTATTATGTGCTATTAATTATCTGCTTAATCAAATCTTGTCTAACCAAAATTCTAAGCCCTTTCGGTTGAGGTATGGTGTGTATTGTTTATGGATCTTGGTCCCTGTTTTATAATAAAGTTCTTTAAGAGTGGTGTTGTGTTCTTCATTAGGTAATTATCTAAGTGCTTTTAATTTATCTCAATTTCACTCAGAACTTTAAGGCACTGTTACTATTTAACTTTAAAATCACTTGGTTTGAAATTTTGACAGATCAATCGTAGATTCGACTTTAGTACTTTAGACCAGTATCCCCCAAGGTACTACATTCTTGTGAGCTGTACCTTTAGAGTTGGGTTTGAGGATTAGGATATTGCAGGAATGACAATAAAGTTTTCACTATAATTGACTCCTGCTAAGTTCTTTAATATTATTGTATATAAGTTGCATTTTCCAAAATGCTACCTTAAATTTGCGTATGATTTTTTTTTTATTATTGCCAATCGCAGATGTGGGTGACTATGGACATGTTCACAGTCACCCGGATGGGATGGCTGCTACCCAGAAAATTAAATTGTTTATTTTATATAAAACTTTTTTTATGTACCGGCAATGTTGGTTTCAGTGGAAACATGGAAAAGCGTAAAAAGAAAATTGGCGGCAGGCCATACGTGAATTATTCAGAAGAGCAACTTATGAAAACTGTAAAAGAACGAACGCTGGAAAAGTCTCATTGAGGTATCTCAGCGAAAAATATTCCATCCCAAAATCAACAATAAGGCAAAGGGCAAACATAATAAGTCTAATATTAACGGACGATGCGCATTCTCATTAGACGAATGAAAGAAATTGCAGAAAACGTGAAACTAACCAGCTCATGGGGCCTCCTTTAACCGCTTTTGAGGTTCGCTTGGTCATGAGATCATGATACGCAGACCGCAGTGGCAAAAGGTATCGATATTCAAAAACAATATGCCAGGAAGGGATTGTATACATGGATTTTTGGAGCGTCACAAGGAGATTGCATCACAGGGATGGTGCCAAAATATGAAACGTGCGAGATCTGCACGAGTTGGTAACCTCAAAGATGTAAAACCTGAAGCATTAATAAATTACGACGAGTAGAACCTTACGGACCACCCTGGAGTAAAGAAAATAATTTGCAGAAGAGGAGTAAAACAACCCATGGGAATTATAGATATGTCTAAGCAGTCATATTGTGTAATGTTCTCTGGAACCGCTTCAGGTCATTGTTTAGTGGGCAAACAAGCGAGGTAAGAGGCTGTATCTCAGAAACTACTAATCGTAGGGACTTGCGGTAAAAAATTATATAACTAAAGTGACCAAAAAAAAAACACTGGAAATAATTTTAAAGTTCATACTTCTACCGCTAGGGCGCGCAATAGCTATGGTCGGGTAGAAAAATGCATTTTACTCAAAAATGTTTTTATTATAAGTTGATAAAAGAATACCACCACTGTAATCCTCGTGAAATTCTGCATTTTTTTTGTTCATCATTTTTGATTGTAGGGCATGAAATAAGGGCGGGGGGAAGGGAGAAGTCTGACTGAGTGAAATCCCTATAAGTTTAGTTTGACTCAACATATTTGAGCAAGCTAGGTCTCGTTTGAGAGAGGAAACCTTGCTTATTAAGAACAAAATATACCCATGACAAATTGGTATTTGCTGTTCCCGCTAGGGGGCGCCAATTCAGAAGTTCATGGTTTTTTTAATTTTTCTCCGAAATTTCAAATATAATGATACCATTATTTTAACAGAAAGAGAAAGTAGATCAAATTTGCAGAAAAAAACCTCTAAACCGCATATCGATAACTTCACGCGTTCAGAAGTTATTGCCAGAAGAGCATTTTTTTAACAATGCATGCATTGAAAAAACGAATAAGTTTCGAACTTCTGTGGTCAAGCATGCCATGGCTATTATAAAAAATATATATAATCAAAAATACTTATTAAACAATCATTTAAAGGACCGAATTCGAAAAAACATTTCAATTTAATGTCTCATGTGTTCAAGCTGCCTCCCATCATGTTGCACACATAGTTTCAATTTTTGTTGGGTGGAGAAAATTGCCGCTTCGATTTCAGCCGCTGGCAGTTGAAGAAGAAGGATATGGTATTTAATGTAGTCTTTTAAAATATTACGAACAGTAGTTCGTGCTATATCCAAGTTTGAAGATAATGCCCTAGTTCCTATCTGCCTATTATACTCTATGTATGCCAGGACATTAATAATATTGTCTTCAGTTCTTCCATTGCCACGCCTACAGAATTTAGGACGAAGAAAACTGCCAATATCGCGTAATCGCTGTGCCAAGAGTGGAAAAAATTTGACGTTTCTTTCAAAGAAGTTTGTTTTTCGTTTCTACGGCCTATTAAATGTGAAAAAGTATAAAAACATACGTGTGAATTACTGAGTCCGAAATTCGTCAGAAAAAGGGCAAAATTTTAATTTTATTCTACTCATATTTCCAAATTTTTGGCTGATATTTTAATTTAGGAGAAAGATCACGATAACTATTATACTAAAACTGGGTACCTGAGATAACCTTCGTTCAATTGTTGCACCAAATTTCTTAAAATATTGGAGCAGTCCTAAGTCACACTTTACACTTATATTTCCGAGCTTATTATGTTATTATTATAGTATCATTAATGTTATTTTCATGATTGTTTTGATTATTTTTGTTAATAAAACATTTTTTACTTTAGTCATGGCATGCTTGACCATAAAATTTCGAAAAATAATTTGTTTTCCAATGCATTGTTAAAAAATGCTCTTCTGGCAATAACTCCTGAACGCGTGAAGTTATCGATATGCGGTTTAGATTTTTTTTCCTGCAAATTTGATCTACTTTCTCTTTCTGTTAAAATAATGGTATCATTCCTATTTGAAATTTCGGAGAAAAATTAAAAAAACTATGAACTTCTGAATTGGCGCCCCCTAGCGGGAACAGCAAATACCAATTTCTCATGGGTATATTTTATTCTTAATAAGCAAGGTTTCCTCTCTCAAAGGAGACCTAGTTTGCTCAAATTTGTTGAGTCAAACTAAAGTTATAGGCATTTCAATCAGTCAGACTTCTCCCTTCCCCCCGTCCTTATTTCATACCCTACAATCAAAAGTGATGAACAAAAAAGATGCAGAATTTTACGAGGGTTGCAGTGGTGGTATTCTTTTATAAACTTAGAATAAAACATTTTTAACTAAAATGCATTTTTCTACCCGACCATAGCTATTGCGCCCCCTTGCGGTAGAGGCATGAACTTGAAAATTATTTTCAGTGTGTTCTTTTGGTCACTTTAGTTATATAATTTTTTACCGCAAGTCTCTACGACTAGTAGTTGCTGAGATACAGCCGCTTACCTCGCTTATTTGCCCACCCTGTACATAGTATATAGAGCCGAGCATTGATACGAAAGTTGGACAACAATGGGGCCTAAAGAAGCACGGTAAATAGATCAGAAAATTGTTGGTTTGCTACAGAGTTATTTCAGCACTGGTATTTAAAAGTAGCCCTACCCTACTTCAAAACCTTGCCAAATGAATCGTCAAAAATATTTGTAGGTGATAATTTAGCAAGTCATCTCAATCTTCAGCATTAGATTTTGTATGTTGCCGCCTAATATCACTCATATCACACAACCCCTTGATGTTGCTTGCTTTAGGGGTTTAAAGTCCAGGGGGAAAACCATTCTTACTGAATGAAAGCAGAAAAACAGGGTAACCATTCCAAAAGAACGTTTTCCTGGCTTATTAAGGAAGTATTTGGATCAGTTAAATGAAGGGAAGCAATTTGCAAAAAAACTATTACAAGCTTTAAGGGCACAGGGATTTATCTTCATAATCCTGAAGAAGTGTTGAAACGCGGCAGAGGCTGTACAAGATGGTCAAAACTCAAATGAAACGATTCATTGCACATTTTAAGAATTTTTGAAAGAGCTACATATAAAAGAAAGTGCTCCTAACACAAGACAAAAACATAATTAACGTTAATGTTCCTGAAGGTCGCAGTGTTAGCAATCTAGCAGACAGTGAATCTACTCTAGAAATACAACAACCTGGAGAATCAAGAATTCAAAAAAGTAAACTAAGTCTACAGAAAGTTATCAAGAATGAGATATCGATAATGATTTAGAGTTATCAATGGCAAGCGATAGATCTTAGAAGATCTAGACGAAAACCAAAACATTGGAAAAATTTATTTTCAAAGTCTAAATAACAACAGTTTCGTTATTTAAGTGAAAACTTCTTTAGCTCCGTTGGGTGTGATTTGAGATTCGATGAAACGAAAACGGAAAGGCTCGATGAAACGGTAATGAGGAAACGGAAAAAGCGACATAAATTTGAAAACTTCTTTAGGGCCGTTGGCCGACTGAGGACGAGAATGATTTGAAACTCGATGAAACTGATGAAACGGAAACAGCGACTCCAATAAAAAGATATAGATCTATAGGATGTAGCCTGTGAGAGAATGAGACTTACGGATCCTAAACGGTATAGCAATAGAGTAAAAAATGAGGTGTTGTGATTGGTGTGTTACAATTTTTACCGATTTAAGCTCATACTTGGGTGATATGATTATATACAAAATTATGGTTTGCTTAAGAATCTCATGAAGATCGGGTCAAGTTTATTTTAAGTTAATCAAACAGTAATTCATGCCGAATGTGTCGGAATTAGTTACGTCTTTACGGTCCAGTGAATTGATTTCAACAGGTCTGCTAGTGCAGTGCTCAGAACTTCTGCTTGTCATTCGCACGGCTCGGACTCGATTCCCGTGAATGGCATGTTTTTTTTTTAATTTTATATAGTTTTTAATATTGCTATGCTGAAGTTTTCACTTGTGCCGTGCGGTTTTAAGCAAACACCTTTTTGTGTTGAAGTTAAATACTCCAAATTTCGAAATAAAATTGTAAAAAAAGTCATTTATTTACAAAGTTATTGAATTGAGAATAAGTCGATCGATCAAATTCGATGTCCTTTCATTAGGAAATCTTCAAAAGCCTCAAATATTTATGTGTTCCCTGATGGCTGAATACTATGTTAGTCACCATTTTTGTTTTTGATACTTCCGCAATTATCTCATCTGAATATAAATATCGTCAGGGAAATGCAATTTTTCAAACATGTACAAAAACTGCTACGAAAGCTTTCGGTGAGAAGCTGCCGCTCTCCCTCAAGCTATATTAATTAATTGAGTTTTGGTGGACGTTTCTAATGATATTTGAGTATCTGTGGTCGTTTTGGCATTCTTTCAATGCCTCGAAAATGCTGTTTCAGTGTGGCAAAGCCTTGGTCAAACTCAACGAAGACCAGAGCCATAGGTAGATGGTCATTCCTACCACACCTTAAATGGAATCCACCTTATGCGTTCGGTTGATAAAAATCAAGATTTCGGTTAAGTCTGTTTGTCAAAATTCGAGTGTATAATTTGCATATAAATCATTGAGGAAACAGGTAAAGCCATTGTTCGATATGACCAAATTGCACATGCAGTTGAATCCTTATTTGTGAGACGAAGAAGATTCTCTTATAACATATAAAAAATCATATTTTCTATTTTATATGAGTATTTTTATTTCACTGCAAATCCAGCTCAAGAACTGCAGCTCACAGGAGCGATTTCTTGGGGCATACCTGCCTAAAAGTACTAAACTCGAATCTAAGATAGATCTGTCATAATTTTAAGTCAAGTGATTTTTAAAGTTAAATAATTACACTGTCTTGAAGAAGTGCTGAGTGAAATTAAGATAAACTAAGAACCCTAATTATTTATCTCGTGAAATAACCAATCCTAACCGTAAATTAAAACACAACACCGCTCTTGAACAACTTTATTATTATACAGGGACTAATACTATAAGCAATTCAAACCATACCTCAACCGAAAAGACATGCGTGTTTTAGTAATCGGGTATAGTGTAAATAAATTAAGTTTAGGCGTTGTTATTGTTTTACCAAAGTGCTTTCTTTGTGATCTCTCCTGACCTGGTGTAGATCGCTCCAGAATCTGAGCTATATAACCTGCACGCCATTCAAGGCGTAGCGTCACCGATAACTAATCATAACAATATATATTACAAACATAAATCGAAAGATATATATGCAATACCTTCTTGGAAACCTTAAAGAAAATACTTACAAAGAGTGTGAGATAACGAAGCTATTATCTAGCTGAAAAACACCCATATCAATTTCTCACTAAGTAACCCAATTAGCTAAAAATATATCATTAAATCATGGTGCAAACTGCAGCCCATTATCTAAATCCGTGTTCATTATCCATTTAAAATTGAACAAATTAACATCAGAGTATCAGAGGACATCCGGTACTTTGACTGCTTATATAAAAATACTATTTCAAAGGCATTAATAGTATTTATACTGCAAATAAAAACTGAACGTAATATTAACATTTGCGAATGCACTAATAAATAAACAAAATT
>JAEQML010080561.1:0-11548 GCA_016904865.1 Pissodes strobi | reverse complement strand
AGCGAACCTGTTTATTTAATTTTACAATTTTTTATTTTTATTAAAAATAAAGGCCCCGCTTTTCCACTTAACACAAAAAATCAAAATAAAATATTTTTATAGAATATAAAACTTTCAAAAGTAACTTAAGCTCTTCAAAATGACGCCAAAGCAAAATTAATAATTAAAAAATAATAAAAATTAAAATAAAAAAAAGAATAAAAAATAAAAACACATATTCATATTAATAATGTCAATTTCATCTGAAAAACTAAAAAAAAGAAAAGGTCGTATTTAAAAAAGGAAAGTTGATGATGACGCCTTGAAGACGAAACGTCGGATTCCAAACTGGATACCACCATTGGATAGAGCGGATAAAGTGGCAATGCAAAAGTGCAATTCAACTTGAAATCGGTTTTTAACTAAGCCCAGAAAAACAAAAAAAAAACGATTTTTCATAATTTAATAAAGGTATGAAATTGCATATTTACTTATTTAAATAATTACCTAAAGTAACCTGCAATCAATCAAGTGTGATCAGTCAATTGTCAACAATGACCGTGACGATAAATTCAATTTATTTACAAATGACGCGTCACAAAATAGTTACCAAAAGTTACTGAAATGAATGGGAAATTAACCATTTTTCTTATTGGGTTGGACAAAATAGAATTTTCTAACTGAAATTATTGGGAAAAGTAAAAGTAGGCTTTTTTTCCACGAAAATAGATAAAAGATAGTGCGTATCAGTGACGAATCGATTGAACTGATAAGAATGCCAGTATCAATACACGGGTTAAATAATAAATTGTGTACCTAGGAGGAAAAGTTGCGTATTCACGGGCGATGGTAAAATCAGCCGAGGCCATCAAACACCGAGGCCGAGATGGTGTTTTTCCTCTAAAATACACATACTAATTTTTGCGATCGAGAAAAATTAATAAAATATTGATGTTTTTGAAAGGGACAGCAGAAAAAGAATTGCTTTCCGCCCTTGACTGAAAAAGTAATATTTCCCGTTTTGCGGTTTAAATATTAGGTAGCCAGTTTTGCGACCTGTCAACGGGCCGAGAATGTTGATATTTTCAGACGATCGTAGTAAATAGCACGATACACTTACACAGTGTATCATGGAAAATAGTATATTGCATAACAAGTGTTGAAAGTATTTGTAATCCTCCGAGGTTGAAAACGTATTTTTACGCGAGTTATGTACACTATTTTTCCTACGAACATGTATAAATATGACACAAAAAGCATGGGCCATCTATTCAAATAGAGTCCTGATGTTTTTTTCTTTTCAACACGTGTTGAAAATTTTTTCAACACTCTTATGATACAATGCGCTTTCTAGCCACCTTAACTGTGCTTCTTTTCTCATTTTCATAGGTGGTCGTAGCTAAAAGCGCAAAGTGATATTCTTCCGCACGCAAGAACAGGTGGACTAATGACGCTAAACGAAGTTGGGATATGTGTTAAGTGCGGGAAAGACACTCTGCACACGTTTTAAAAACTAGTATTTTAGTTTTAAAAGCCCATATTCTTTTGCAGGAGGGCAAAATTACGAAAAGACCCGTTTGCGGAGAGTTTCCTAACGTTCGAGTGCGATAAATGTTTTTTTAAAACGTGTATTTTATACTATTTTTTCTATTTTAAAAGTTTTTTAGTGAAAAAAAAAACTTTCTATTCCGGCATCTTCTGATTTATGACGTCGCCTCGCTACTACTAGAGATCTTTTTTTGTTAATTGCAGTGGCACACACACTAAAGGGAGCTCCTATGGCGCTCGACGAGCGGTGTGTGTGCGACGATATTGGTTCGGTTCTTGAATAGTTGTAAGTTGTAATCAGGGGGAAACACTAGATTCTAGCGATAGCGGCGAACCTCCTTCCATTCGGCCCTTCCTAACTCCCTCCCTCACTTACGTTGACTATTAAATGCAGTGGAATGTATTCGCGGAAACACATGCAAGCTGCTGTATATGTCCACTATAATACAGCTTTTATTAAATATATCCTGGTTTTTAGTTAAATAAAGCAAAATATATCGTAGAAAGTGCTGACAAAGTACGGGCACGTTATTTCAATTTTCGCATGGCCCTCCGGCTCCGCTCGCTTCGCTCCCTACGAGGGCTCAGGACAAGGAAACTAACCAAGTGCTAACCAAAACTAACCCAAGACATACTCAAAATCAAGTAAAAAACTGTTTAGAAATATTAATATTAGAAAAAAAACTGGCAAAAAAATAATGAAATTTTAATATTTAAGTTCAAATTCGGATTTTGAAAATATCAGTCTGTAGAAAGATATCTACGTTAGCATAAGTAGCCATAATCATAGACATATAACTAAAAGGGATATGCCTATGGCCACAATCAACGATAAAACGGGATTATGGATTTTTGTACAAAACATTTTAATCGTATTTGCCTCATACGCTTTAGCGAAACGCGGCTTCAGAGCTCTTATAAGTTGCATAAATAAAAAAAGCTATCGAATGACAGTAACTTCTAATTTAACCCGCGGATAAAATTAACCGGAACTTTTAAACCTCCGGTTAAATTGAAAGTTACTGCCATACGATAGCTTATGAAAGCCTAAGATAGGAATGTGCAAACCGTTTTTTTTCGCGCGGTTTAGATTTTAGAACCTGTCAAAGTGTCAAAATGCCCGACTTTCAACTGTCAATATTTCGTAAACAGCTAAAGATAGGTATAGGATGTTATACACGAAATGTGTTTAGATTTCTCTAGAGAGTCCAAAAATGTAGTAATATACGGGGTGTTCCATTTAAAAATATATAAAGTAGGCTTATATGTCAGAACATTGTTAGTGTTTTGTTTTATATGTCTTAGAAAAAAACTTGGCCACCAACCCTACATTTTGTTTTTTTGTTTACCTTGATATCTTTAAAAGCAAAATACTTACAGCTAATCAAAATGTTGTCAAGATAAATTGAACGCACGGTACATACAGGGTGATCCACTATAATGTCGCCACCCTTTAACTTTTTTATTTTAAGTGTCCCAAAAAAATTAAAAGTATGGTTATATAGGTACTGAAAAATACTTTTTTTCTGCGTATAAAAAATATTGGAAAAATGATCAGTATACAGGGAAAAACAAAAAGTTAATTTTTTTTCAATGCAACACCCTTATATGAATTTATTTTTCGATTCCCCGTAAAGTTCTAAGCATATGTTATGTATGATGTTATACCTCTAGAGTTAGTAGTTTAACAGCTATAAAGAGTTGAAAATCGGTACTTTGCCTAATTTTCACCTTGGTAGCAAGAAGATCATTAGAGATGGAGTAAAATGAATTTCACATTCCGATCTTAACTTTCCAAGAGCTATCTGATGGTGCTAACTGATGGTACCTACCGAGGTACCAGATTTGGTACCCATGGTACCGCCTGCCAGTTAGTACCGTCAGATAGGTCTTGAAAAGTTAAGATGGGAATCTGAAATTCATTTTACTCCATCTCTAATGATCTTCTTGCTACCAAGGTGAAAAGTATCAAAAGTACCGATTTTCAAACTGTTTATAGCTGTGAAACTACTAACTCTAGAGGTGTAACATCATACATAAAATATGAATCGAAAAATAAATTCATATATAGGATGTTCCATTGAAAAAAAATTAACTTTTTGTTTTTCCCTGTATACTGATCATTTTTCCAATATTTTTTACACGCAGAAAAACCTAATTTTCAGTACCTGCATAACCATACATAATTTTTTTAGGACACTTAAAATAAAAAAGTTAAAGGGGGGGCGACATTATAGGGGATCACCCTGTACAGGGTGTCCAATTTTCGATGGTTTTACGGGGTATCTCCTTTATTATTGTAGATAGAGAGTTGCGGTTTTCGCATTACTTTGTTACTTTTTTGTGAAACAAAAGATACCGTGAACAGAATTTTCATAGGCTGTTTTGTTTTTAAGATACAGGATGATTTTGAAAATATTGCATTTTTGAGCATGCCTCGTATCTCATCTATCTGATAAGTTATCGAAAAGGTAAAAACTGTTCCTTATATAACTTTTTCCGTAGAATCCAGTGCCGCCTTCAAAACTAGTATACGGGGTCTGGTCAAAAAGTTATCGAGCCCTACTTTATTTTTTTAAATGGGACCCCCTATATATTTTAAGATGATTTGGTTAAGCTTTTTACACGCTTTTCAAAAATATATAACACTATATATTTATATTTAATATTAGGTCCAATATTTACATTTTTTATTTAAAACATAAATTTTTTGCTAGTAGGCCATGGCGGATTAAAAATAATCAATGCAAATAATTGAAGCAAATGTCACTTTGTGAGTTTTATGTGGTTTATGTCAGAATAGTGAATTAGTATTATTATCATTTATAGTCATACATAGTTGTTATTATTATTAGTTATTATTTATCGTTTTGTGTTATTATAAACAACTTTTTTCATCATGGGTGACAACGCGGTTTTCGAAAATTATGAAAAGTACGAAATGCTCGTAACTTACATTGAGTGTAATGAAACCGCAGATGAGGCTCTGGAATTATATTTTAACAGGTAATAAAATAAATAATAACTCTTTCCCATTTTACTTAAATCATGTAATCATATCCTTCCAGATATCCAGAAAGAAGGCAACCAGATAAAAGAATTTTTACAAGACTAAAATCAAATTTAATCGAACACGGATCGTTTGTTAAACTTCGTCCTAAAAGCTACAACAAGAAAAACCGTCAGGTTGATGAAATAAACGTTTTGGCTTCTGTTGAATCAAATCCAACTAGTTCGTGTAGACAAGTAGAAAATTCTGTTGGAGTTGTTAAATCAAGGGTTCAAACAATATTAAAAAAGCATAAATTTAAACCATATAAATATCATTTGGTACAAAATTTACATCCTGGTGACGCACAACGTCGAATAGAGTTTTGTAATTGGTATTTACAAATGTTGAACACACAAAATAATTTCGAAAGGACCGTGATATGGTCGGATGAGGCGCATTTTACCAGTGCTGGTATATTTAACCGGCATAATGCTAGATTTTGGTCACAGGAAAATAACCATGTTGCATTTCCACGTGAACGGCAAGGCAGGTTTGGCTTTAATGTTTCCTGTTTTATTCTGGGAAGTAAAATCAAATATCACATATTTGAAGGCAGCCTCACTGGGAATAATTACCTCGACATTCTGAGAAACGTTGTACCGGAAATAACAGAAGATGTTCCTTTGGCGCGTCTTAATAACTTGTTTTTGCAGCAAGACGGAGCCCCTGCTCATAATGCGCAAATTGTCAAAACGTATCTTGATAATAACTTTCCAGAGCACTGGATTGGAACAAATGGACCTATAAGATGGGCACCAAGGTCACCGGATCTATCCGTTTTGGATTTTTTTTATGGGGATACCTACAAAATAAAATTTATAAAATGCAATATCGAACAGTGCAAGAGTTAAAAAATGCTACCGAAGAGACTTTCAGATACTTACAAGCGCGACCGTTTATTATTTTGAATGCTTTAAGGCGCATACGCACTATGTGTGAAACGTGTGTGAGATATAATGGAGAACAATTTGAACAGTATTTATAAACATTACAAAAAAGGATTTTTCTTAACTTGATTTTATTGTGATTCTCGTAACATGCGGTTACACTTAACAACATCTTAGAAGAATGTCTAAAAACCAAGAGTTAGGTAGGTACTAGGTACTTCTTATCAGAGACATTGTCTCTGTTTCTGTTCTTATATGAAAGGTTAAGACACAGGCACAGGCTCAGGTCACAGGTTTAGCAATGAATTAAGATTAAAAATGCGCTGCCAGAGTTGCCGGGTCGCGTAGCCATGTGGTAACAAGGCGTTGTTACAATTATTACAATTATTATTATTTTTATATTTTTTAGTAAAACCAGGTTTTGTGTTTGATTTGTATAAGTCGCATTTAGTTATTAATTAAAATTGTTAAAAAGTTAGAAATGTATTATTGTTCTGAAGGTCTCTGCTCTGCCATGGCCTACTAGCAAAAAATGTATGATTTAAATAAAAAATGGAAATATTGGACGCTATATTAAATATAAATATATAATATTATATATTTTTGAAACGCGTGCAAAAAGCTTAACCAAACCATCTAAAAATATATAGGGGGTCCCATTTAAAAAAATAAAGTAGGGCCCAATAACTTTTTGACCAGACCCCGTATATTCATTTTAAAGGCGGCACTGGATTCTACGAAAAAAGTTATATAATATAACAGTTTTTACCTTTTCGATAACTTATCAGATAGCTGAGATACGAGGCATGCTCAAAAATGCAATATTTTCAAAATCACCCTGTATCTTAAAAACAAAACAGGCTATGAAAATTCTGTTCACGGTATCTTTTGTTTCACAAAAAAGTAACAAAGTAATGCGAAAACCGCAACTCTCTACCTATAATAATAAAGGAGATACCCCGTAAAACCATCGAAAATTGGACACCCTGTACAGGGTGGCCCGTTTAAGAGGGGCCTATACCTTATCTCGAAAACTACGGGGGTTGAAAAAAAAATTAAATACAAAAGTTATTCCTATAGTAAAATTATCTTTATTTTTTTTGGATTGTTTTAATCGTCACTTTTTTATATACAGGATGGTCAAAGAAAGTTCCACTTTTTTAAATGAAACACCCTATATTTTATTAGATTTTTGGATTCTACTTAAAATTCTAAGCATATTTGATGTATGATGTTATACCTCTAGAGTTAGTAGTTTCACAGCTATAAACAGTTGAAAATCGGTACTTTGACTATTTTTCACCTTGGTAGCAAGAGGACCATTAGAGATGGAGTAAAATGAATTCCACATTCCTATCTTAACTTTCCAAGACCTATCTGATGATGCTAAGTGATGGTACCTACCGAGGTACCAGATTTGGTACCCATGGTACCACCTACCAGTTAATACCGTCAGATAGCTCTTGAAAAGTTAAGATAGGAATGTGAAATTAATTTTACCCCATCTCTAATGGTCTTCTTGCCACCAAGGTGAAAAGTAGTAAAGTACCAATTTTCAACTGTTTATAGCTGTGAAACTACTAACTCTAGAGGTATAACATCATACATATAATATGCTTAGAATTTTACGAGGAATCGAAAAATAAATTCATATATAGGATGATCCATTAAAAAAGTTAAAGTGGGGCGACATTACAGGGGATCACCCTGTACAGGGTGTCCCAAATTCGAGCCTCATCATTGGGATCTCGGAAACTAGAAGAGATACGAGGTCGGTTAAATTGAGGCAAAGTTGCGCAATTTGATGCTGATTAAAATGCCACCTTAAAAGTTAAAAAAAATCCGAATACTTCCGAAGATATTTAGAAAAAACCGAATATTCGCGATTTAATTTTTATTTTTTTATGACTCTATTTGAATAGATATTACAAAATAAATTTCATATTCTTATTGCCACTTTTTCTGTTCTACAAGATGGTGTTATCAGATTTTCAAACCGACGTTTCGTTTTTGAGCTGCCATCATCAACTTTGGTTTTTTAAATACGGCCCTGGATTATTTATTACGGATTTTAAGAGCATCTAAAGTCCCAAAGCCAATGATGTATCGCACTTATTCGAAAAATTCCTATTAATGACATTTTCCATAAGACCTCATGTGTTAGAGAGAGACAGAAAACATATTTTTGGTAAGATTTTACCAGGAAATCATTAAAATGATTTTTTCGAATAAGTGCGATACATCATTGGTTTTGGGACATTAGAAGCTCTTAAAGTCCGTAATAAAAAATCCAGGGCCGTATTTAAAAAAACAAAGTTGATTATGGCAGCTCAAAGACGAAACGTCGGTTTGAAAATCTGATAACACCATCTTGTAGAACAGAAAAAGTAGCAATGAGAATATGAAATTTATTTTGTAATATCTATTCAAATAGAGTCATAAAAAAATAAAAATGAAATCGCGAATATTCGGTTTTTTCTAAATATCTTCGGAAGTATTCGGATTTTTTTAACTTTTAAGGTGGCATTTTAATCAGCATCAAATTGCGCAACTTTGCCTCAATTTAACCGACCTCGTATCTCTTCTAGTTTCCGAGATCCCAATGATGAGGCTCGAATTTGGGACACCCTGTACATATGTATATATTATCAGAATTTATTTTTTATAAGATAAGCCTATAACTACTAAAGTATTTTCCAGAGAGCGTTTTTTTTGATAAATTGGCGTTATAACCAAAAAATTCACCAAAGAAAGTATATTTAATTTTCAGATCTATTTTTAAAATCATAGTTTTTATCAGGTTTTGTATTTTGTGTTAGTAAAAGGATCACGTAAACCTTTATTTAAACCCCGAAGAATATTGATCATGTTTAATGTGCTCGAGATATAAAAATAACTATATTTTGAAATCTAATCGGTCAGTCCATAATTATAACACACGAATAAGTCACTGCTGCCAAGTTCTCGTAGAATTACTTTCTATTAAAGGAACACAATGTTTAATGCCTGCCGGATGATATTAGGAATAAATGAATTGAAAAAAAATAAACTCAAAAACCTGCTCTTAGAAAAAAGCTTTCTCCTATGAATTGGATAGTTTTGTTTTGTATATTTCCATGGATCTATAGATTTTATATTGTGACCTTTTCCAATTATTGTAGGAAACTTAATATCGTTATTTATCGCGACTTTGGTCGGTATGGGATAGGACAGGGCTCTTCGGCAGAGCTAGCATTTTGTTGGATAACCATTCATCGGACATAGTTACAGGCACAGCATATTACAGCATTGTGAGGCTTTTCCCCTATTTGTAGTTTCTCCAACTCAGATCTCTTATGAATTTCGACCACCTAATTTGAGTATATTACAACGGGATATATTTATTGCGGATTGCGGGATTAAATAATTTGTGTGCAAGAATACTTATGGGCTATAGGAATAGTAAAATCTAAAATTCTGACAGTCTTTACACATTTACTATTTTTTTCTTTGCAGGCAAGGTTTTCAATCAAGTGGAGTCAAAGCAACTATTTTAATATAATTATGTAACGAGATTTTTAAGGGACAAATGCACTTAATTTTCTTCTGTTTTACATTTTTAGGATTGAAAAATATGAAATGTTTTTGCGAAAAACTTTAACATTTCAAGGTTGGTAACAAATTTGAATGTAAGAACAGATGAAAATCACGTTCCTATTCAGTCATTCCATACATAAAAATCGCGTACTCATGTACCGCACGTACAGCAGGGGTTTCATGAATCGTCAAAAATTGTGTTACCAACGTTAGGTAAAAAAATGCATTTAGTAATGGTTTCAATAACTGATAACCTGCGGTAGAGAAGACTATCGTACTAACCAATCCGTTACGTTGCAAGAGTTCATATCATCACTTGTGGAATGTTCATATTTTTATATTATCACAATTATTGCGCGGGATCAACTAATAAGAAAACAGTTATTTGCTCCTAGTGTCGTAGGTCTATAAAAGATGTTCATATGCAAACGTTAGTGCAACTCACAGCCCGGCGGGTCAAAGTTCGCGAAATACTGTAAAACCTAATATCCAATTAATTCGAAACAAATATTGTAACAATCATTAAGAAAATATGAACAGTTGCGTTTTATTGCGTCTTTTAAAATACAAGTACCATTATATGCACTTGGTAAGGTTTTTAATTACACGGGTTAAAGAGCTATAAAAATGCATTATATGCATTTTTTATGACTCTTTTTTAATTATTTACATGTGTTGAAACATTTTTCAACACGCCTGTGACATTAAGCATTTTCTAGCTAGGTTAACAGTGTGTTTTGTCATTTTCATAGGGGACCGTAGGACAAATTTGTTTCAGATGCCCGGAAGATGGAGAAGAAAAACAAAAAAGGCTTCTTGGATGGTCGAAATCCAACAAAGAACTGCTCATTTAATCGCTGAAGGATTGATTTAAGAAAAACAGCAGCTCAATGTGGTATTTCAAATCAGATCCACTGCCAAAAACTAATAAAAAGACATGCAACGATGCCTCGATTCCAAGACTTGGAAGGAATCATGTCTTTACACTACATCAAGAAAAAGAAATGGCAGTGTATCTGATTAAGCTTGTCAATATGTTTTATGATCTAACAAGGTGGCAGTTTTGTCACTTTGTCTATGAATTTGCAGAGCATCTAGAAATGTTTCATCTATTTAATAATAAAAGCAGTTAGGTGGTGCAGATTGGCTAAAAGGCTTTCTCCGACAAAATCCATATATCAGTGTTCGTAAACCGGAAGCTACAAATTTAAACCCCATCAATGGATTTAACAAGTTCTAGTAAACCGTTTTTCGAAAATATCGACGACGTAATGTCAAAACATAATTTTAAAAACTTTAACATCTATAATATTGACGAAGCAACAACCTGGAACAATGCCAGCAGTGGTCGATTCTGCAACTAGCTGCGAGTATGGGAAAACATTACTTTACCTGCAGCATTGAGCGCTACAAAGTCCGTTATACATCCTTATTTTTTATATTTAACAAAGGCGTTTTTTCGTCAGTAGTTGCTAAAGACGACCCTTCAGTTGCTGGTTATCAAGCAACGTTTCGTGGTTGGTCAAACGAGGAGATGTTTGAATTGTAAAGTTTGTAAACCTAGCCCAAATCGACCGGCGCTACTTGTACTTAACAATCATTCGAGTCATGCGACCCTTGAGGTCTACACTTACTAAGAAAACAATGCTTTCACTGCCATCTCATTTATCACACATAATGCAACCATTAGACGTTGCTTTTTACGGTCCCCCTAAAAAAGTATATTATAGGCATTGTAATCTTTACATGAGGCCGAACAATTTAATTCAAATAAATATTACGTTGCAAGTTGCAAATATTTTTAATAAAGCTTATTGTAAGGTGGATTCTACTGAAAAAGACATACCCGGTTTTAGATGCACATCAGGTTTCTCCCATTACTGCCAGAACATTTTAAGCGAGAATTAACATGAATAAACTAAATCATCTCGCATCTGAGGTGGATTGGTCCCATATTTTAAGATTTGATCAAGCAGAAGAAGCTACTAATTATCTTTTAGGAAAGTTAAGTGTTATTATAGAAAACTTAAAAAAAATACCCTAAATAGTTATAACAAACTTAAACCATGGATAACAGATGCAATAATAACATCCTCGATAACATCTATTGAAAATCGAGATAGGCTAAAAAGAACTCTTAGGGTTAACCCATCTCCAGCAAAGTTATCTGAATACAGAGAATATAGAAATAGCCTTAATAAAATAATTAATTCTACAAAAAAAATGACTATTACAAAGATAAATTTAATCAGAACGCACGATATTACAAAAATTTACTTTTACCTTGAAATTGATTGCCTTTTGCTCCACAAATGATTACGCTTATTTTGAATTGGTATAGAGCCTCTTCGGCTCTGGCTCCAGGATGTAAACTGCACAAGTGCTAGTTTAGTGACCCTAATGAATTACCTACGTCTACGTTTCGATAGGCAAGTCTGATATCGTTATCAAGAATGAAAGAAACTAAAAATGAAAATGGTTAGCAAATACAATAAAACAGTAAAAA
>JAEQML010080560.1:0-11549 GCA_016904865.1 Pissodes strobi | reverse complement strand
CGCAAGACTTAAATAATTTAAATTATCTGGAATAGAACCTCCTGCGCCTCTAGGAAAATCTTTAAGAACATGTTCTTTCGACATAAACAAATGTGTATTATGTCAAAAATATTTGGGAGGAAAAAGACTGTCATTCAATACAAAATAAAAGTATAGCAGCCATCATCCTCAAAGATATATCAAAGAAAAGGGTGAATCGATTTAACAGTTGATTTTTTTTAATAATTATAGGTAAATAAAACTGCAACTATTAAATCGATTCACCCTTTTCTTTGATATATCTTTGAGGCTGCTATACTTTTATTTTGTATTGAATGACAGTCTTTTTCCTCCCAAATGTTTTTGACATAATACACATTTGTTTATGTCGAAAGAACATGTTCTTAATGATTTTCCTAGAGGCGCAGGAGGTTCTATTCCAGATAATTTAAATTATTTAAGGCTTACGTTACTGTTTCTATTCGCTTCAATAGTTCGTTGAAGTGAAAGTTCTTAACGCTCGCCGGGAGTACAATTTGAAGGTCGCGACACACGGCGGGCCATACACGATGAGCTACACGACCTGGCGGAACGAAAAATATGAAAATATTGTTATTGTGATATCTTTGTTATTTTACAAGCAAAAAATATGGGAATTGCTCTATTGCCTGGTCAAGACATAAGCGAAACTTTTATGAAGAATATATTTTTTTCATTTAGGCCTTCTCTTTTTGTTAATTGAGTGGTATATTTAAAAAAAACTACCTTTTAACCAAATCCGTTACGATATGTATATTGCTAGTGCGTTTAGGTTTAAGAAGTGTCACTTCAGATATGCGCACATAGTGTACAACCCTTTTTTTAATTGTATTTGTATAACTAATAAAGCATAGCTTGTGCTAAATTACTTTCTCGAACTCATTACTACTTTTAGCATCTGAAGTGACTTTTTGTATTGCTTCATTAATAATATCAATATTACATTGAATCTTGTTTGCCATAAGAAAAGTAGAAAAAGTTCTTTCTGTCGCCCTATTTATTTCGCCTTTATTATCATTACATATACTGCAGTTCGGTCTATTTTGAAACCTAAATGACACAAGAGGCTTAATTTCGCTTTCTGAACTTGTATCCGTTGTGCCGTCCATTCTAATTTGATTTCTGTTTAAAAAAGGGTGCAATATTATATAAATAAATAGGTGGCCTTTAATAAAATAATAAAAAATTAATTGCTTAGGACCGTAAGTATGCATGACATTCATATTCCGTGTCCCAAGTTTATTTTATCATGAGTAGGCTATGACTGGATTATTGACAACAGTACCCAACACTATAAACAAGTATCAGTCATGGCCTACTCAGAATAAAATAAAGTTGGAACATAGTATATTTGAGTGAAATTTCCCTAGGTCTCAGTATAAAACATGAAAAAATATTCAATCAAGCATTGACCTCTAATTTCCAGACACCCTGTTTGTGGCATCAACAAGCATATTGCCTTGGTGAGGTTTAACAACATCCCTATTTTGATATCATTTTTCTCTTTGATTATTGCAACAAAAACTTTCTAATTAAAATTTTAAACAAAAACTTACAACTTACCCAGACATATTCAGCTGAAACATATGTATGTAGATATAATAAAAACGCAAAATAATTCTATATTTCTTCCCAATTTACTAGCTACTTTAATATGTAACACATAAACTTATACACTGTGGGCAAAATTAAATTGGAACCCTCTTTAATGCTTAATAACTTTTTTATTTTCAAAGAATTTATTATCATTTTTGGATATGTTATGGCCTAAGGTATTGGGACTAAAAAGAACTTTACACGCCACTTCAGTGGCGTACAGAAAGGGAGTATTTTTCAAAACCAATGTTTTTCAAGTCGTTGCAAAAATCGACCAAATGAAATAAAGATGTAGAAATAGGCAAAAAAAAATTGAAAGGGTTCGGAATATTGACCATTAAAAAAACCAGGTCAATACAAACAAAATTAAAATTGATACTTTAATTTTGATAAAACCATGTCTTGCGGGCCAAGTTAAATTGGATCCTTTTTTAATGTTTAATGACCTTTTATTTTCAAAGGATTTTTCATCATTTTTGGATATGTTATGGCCTAAGGTATTGGGATTAAAAAGAACTTGCAAAGATGGTCTACTTCAGTGGCGCACAGAAAAGATAGTATATTTCAAAACTAATGTATTTCAGGTCGTTGCAAAAATCGGCCAAATGAAATAAAGATGTAGAAATGGGCAAAAAAGATTTAAAAGGGTTCGGAATATTGACAATTAAAAAACTAAATCAATACAAACAAAAATAAAAATTGATGTTTTAATTTTGGAAAAACCATGTCTTGTGGGCCAAGTTAAATTAGATTTTTTAAATGCTTAATGACCTTTTATTTTCAAAAGAATTTTTTTATCATTTTTTGGTATGTCATGGCCTAAGATATTAGAGTCAAAAAGAAATTTGTAAAGCGGGTGTACTTCAGTGGCGTACATTAAAATTTAAAATTATTTTTTTTTTATTTTAAAAATTTTAAGTAGATTCAAAATTTCTGTACGCCAATGAAGTAGACTCGCTTTGCAAAGTTTTCTTTGATTCTAATGTCTTAGGCCATAACATATTAAAAAATTATAAAAAATCCTTTGCAAATAAAAAGTCACTAAGCATTAAAAAAATATCCAAAAAGATCCAATTTAATTTGTTTGATAACTTTTTCATTTTTAAAGGCTTTTTTATCATTTTTGGATATGTTATGGTCTAAGGTATTAGGATTGAAAGACTTTGCAAAAAGGCTCTACTTCAGTGGCGAACAGAAAAGGGGGTATTTTTCCAAACTACATTGGTTTGGGTTAGTTTGGGTTCAGGTCGTTGCAAAAATCGGCCAAATGAAATTAAGATGTAAAAGTGGGCAAAAAAGCGGTTGGAAATATTGATCATCAAAAAACCAGGTCACTACAAACAAAACTAAAATTTATACTTTAATTTTGGTAAAGCCATGTCTCGTGGGCCAAATTAAATTGGATCCTTTTTTAATGCTTAATGAATTTATTTCCAAAGGATTTTTTATCATTTTTGGATATGTTATGGCCTAAGACATTAGAATCAAAGTGAACTTTGGAAAGCGGGTCTACTTCATTTGCGTACAGAAATTTTGAATCTACTTAAAATCTGTAAAATTTAAAAAAAATTATTTTAAATTTCAATGTACGCCACTGAAGTAGACCCGCTTTACAAATTTATTTTTGACTCTAATATTTAAGACCATGACATATCCAAAAATTATAAAAAATCCTTTGAAAATAAAAGGTCATTAAGCATTAAAAAATAGTGCTGGCAACCGAAGATGGTTTTTCGGATAGTCGGTTAACCGGTTTCGGATTATCCGCGGTTTTTCAAAAAACCGAAACCGGTTAACCGATTACCCGATTTCTCGTTTAACCGATTAATCGATTTCTCGGTTAACCGGTTAATCGATTATTCGGTTATCTAGTTACATGGCACTGGGCCAACGGATTCTCAAGTAATGGTAAAAAAGATAAAAAGTAAATTAAAAACTGGGTATTTGGAATCGTAACATACCACATACCTACTGGACGGTGATTATATTTGGAAATGCTTTTAGAGGGCGATTGAAAAATAATATCTACCTTTAATAGAATACCTTTATATTTATTTAAGTTTTAAAAAATTGTAATATTTTTTCTGCTCAGAATTTATATCGATTGTAAGTTGTAATAAACAATATTTTTAATTTAATTATTACCTTGGGGTTTATTTCAATAACGACCAAAAACTGGAATAAATTTGGTTCACTAGAATTTAATGATTGTGTCCTAATCGGCAGGGAAACTGAACTAATGGAAATATGCTTAAGAACATATTATAAATTATGATTAGCCTATGATGACTGTGTATTAACCGATTAACCGGTTATCCGATTAACCGGCTATCCGATTAACCGGTTAACCGGATACCCGGTTTTCACTATTATTCGAATACCCGGTTTTATCCGAAACCGGTTTTTAAGAAAACCGAATAACCGGTTTCAACTTTTCACGGTTTTTGCCAGCACTATTAAAAAAGATCCAATTTAACTTGGCAAACAAGACATGATTTTTCCAAAGTTAAAGTATCAATTTTTATTTTTGTTTGTGTTGACCTAGTTTTTTAATGGTCAATATTCTGAACCCTTTCAAATCTTTTTTGCCCATTTCTACATCTTTATTTGATTTGGCCGATTTTTGCAACAACCTGAAATTCATTGGTTTTGAAAAATACCCCCTTTTCTGTGCGCCGCTGAAGTAGACCGTCTTTGCAAAGTTATTTTTAATCCCAATACCTTAGGCCATAACATATCCAAAAATGATAAAAAAAACCCTTTGAAAATAAAAGGTCATTAAGCATTAAAAAAGGATCCAATTTAACTTGGCCTACAAGACATGGGTTTATCAAAATTAAAGTATCAATTTTAATTTTGTTTGTATTGACCTGGTTTTTTAATGGTCAATATTTTGAACCCTTTCAAATATTATTTGCCCATTTTCACATCTTTATTTCATTTGGCCGACTTTCGCAACGACCTGAAATACATTGGTTTTAAAAAATACTCCCTTTTCTGTACGCCACTGAAGTAGATCGTCTTTGCAAAGTTCATTTTAATCCCAATACCTTAGGCCATAACATATCCAAAAATGATAAACAACCATTTGAAAATAAAAAGTTATTAAGCATTAAAGAAGGTTCCAATTTAATTTTGCCCACAGTGTATAGTAAAAACAGATATCAATATGGCACATTGCACTATTGCACATTGACATCTAACAAGAAGATTCATAATAAAAATAAAATAAATAAAATCTTAACAGGTCTATAATAATATTGTATTGCATGAGCCGTAGAGAGAAACAAAGCTATGCTAAGCTTGAAGGCGAAGAGAGATACACTGAGAGTCGATGAAATTGCTGGTCAGAATTAATTACGGCGTAAACCCATGACGTCTCTTGCAGGCGCGTAGATAGGCTTATGTCTTAGGGGGGGTACTCACAGGTAAAATCGCCGGGGCGAAAACTTTTGGAAGTAAATAAAATGAGGGTGGCGATTTTTTTTTATTTTTTCAAAAAAAAAACATTTTTTTTTACTCTGGAGTTTTACAAACTAACCCAAACTAAGTCAACTTAGAAATATAAAAATCTAGAAAAACATAACTTAAAGCACATTTTTTCCATTAAAAAATATAGGTAGTAAAAGCGTTAACGCAAACAAAAAAATATACCGTTTATATCAGTCATTTATCTACTATAATAATAAATATAGACTGGATAATATACATAGTAATGTAAACAACCTATTATTCTATATCTTCAAATTTAAAAAATATTGCAGCTGTAAGCGATAAAGAATCTACAAAACAAAATCAAGTTTTCTTATACGTTGCTTGGAAAACCTATCAATAACAGCATCAATATTTATTTCAATATCTTTGTGTATGTTTAATAGAGTTAAACCAACTAATCTTTCCTGACCCATCGTAGACCTTAACCAGGATTTAAGCCTCTTAAGTATAGAAAATGACCGTTCAGCACTTGCAACACTTACCGGCATGACAGAAATTATCTGAAGCAGTGTATATATGTTGGGGAATATTACCGCATTGCAGAGCTGTATGGTATCTAATGCCGTTTCTAGCAAAACATTTGTTTTATTTTTTGTTTCTTTCCATTTGTTTATCCATAAGTCTATTTCCGATCGCAACAAATTTGTCAAAAATTCTGCAGAATCATTTTTAAATTTACTAAGATATTGGGAAACCTTACTTACTAAAGGTGCTAAGTCGGTATCGCTTTGGTTTAAAACATTAATCGGTATCAAACTATTGATATCCAAAATTTTGAAGAGATCAGAATTAAACCGGAACTCAAGATCTTGAAAAATGTTTTCTAGAAGAGGTATAAAAATTGACACTCTAAAATATTCTTCAGGGTTTTTGGTTTAAATATTACTGCGATACATCTGCCTAGCATTTATTCTTGGCAGCAATATTGGAATATCTAGGTTTTGATGAACTTTTATGACTTCTTCAAAAATCCCTTTAAAAACATTTTCAGCCTCCTCTCTCTTTTTTTTTAATACCAGTAATATATCATTTACTAAAGATTGAGCAGCAATTTTGTCCAGACTCTTAGTTTGCAAAATTTTACTTAAGCCCACCGTTATACTTAAGACATGCGACAAGCAGTGAAGAGAAACTAAAAAATCTGTTTTCAGCATTGCGTCCATTAATATTTGAGCTTTTGAAGATGACTCAGATTCTTTCCATTGCGTTATTAGTTGCAAAGTTTCTATAATGGACTCAAAAGAAACTTTGAGTTTAAGGACAGCCGTATGACGTTCTGTCCACCGAGTTTCGCATAAGCTTTCCAAAACAGTGGGGTTTATAGATTTAAAAACACTATGTCGTTTGGATGATGCGTTAAAAAAAGCAATGGTTTCTTTTATTGTGCCTACGGCGTTACGAATATCTTGGACATTGCTAGATTTTGACAATGATAAATTGAGTGAATGGCTATAACAAGGACATTTGCAAGCATTTTTAAGGATTTTTGAATTTCCGCAACTGCCCACTTTTGATCAGATAGCATAACACTGCACGTATCTGTACCAATCCCAACGCAGTTCTCAAATGGCAATCCAATTTCATTTAAAAATTAAAGAACTGTGTTTCCCAGAATTTCACCTGTCAAAATCGGCTCTTTAGTAAAATCATCATAATTCGTTTTATGGCAATCGATAAATCCTAGAAAGTCCTCGCGAAGAATATTTTCACGATCTATATCTCACTAAAATTGACATTTGGGATACTTTACTTATGTCGGTTGTTTCATCAAATATGACACTATAATAGTATATTAAGATACTAGTTGCGGGGAGTTTCCTAACGTGCGAGTGCGCTAAATGTCTTTTAAAACGTGTATTTTATACTATTTTTTCTATTTTGCACGTTTTTTAATGAAAAACATTAATTTATTCAAGTCGCGATCAAAAGTTGACGTCCATCTTGTCACTTTTGACTTCTGTATTATTAGGAATCCCATGCAAAACGGTGTCGAAATTTTTGCTAGTCAGCCTTGACATTGAACAATTTTGTTAATATCATAGCAATCAGTCAACAAAAGTAGTATCGAAAAGAGCTTATTTTCGACACTACTTTGCGTATCGAAAAGACTTCTTTATGATACCAAAATAGAAAAAACTTATTAACTAAAATTTTCGAAAGAATTACATTTAAGATTTCATCCCCACAACAATTAATTAACTCGTTTTGTACACTCGGACTTATGTATTTAGTACGGGAAGTTGCAGTTTCGAAATGAGACTTTAATTTTAGGTCATCGCCACACGTCTGAATACGGTGTCGGATAATTTCTCTTAAATTTCCTTCATTTACTTTTGAGACTTCTGATAATTCTGACTCAGTTCTGTAACCCCGAAATGCAATACCCTGTTTTCCCAAAAAAATTATGCTGTTAATGATAGGTTTCCCTGTTCTCTTTAACTTGGACCATTCGGCCACTATCAATCAAATTTTTTATTTCCCTTCTAGGATTATTAAAAGTCGATAAAAAATTCTCCCCAATTAAAACTGAATTTTTATGATATTTATTTGAATTGTGTGATAATAAATCTCCATCATTTCCAAATAATTTTGAAAATTTGTTTAGAGGAACAGTTACCAAAGATTTCAGGGGAATATTTTTATGCATTAAATTAAATAAAACGCAATATTTGCAGAACAATCCCCCACTTGACTTCGAATAGACCAGCCAATTAAATGATTTAAAATTATTTAAAGAAAGGTAACATATTTTTTTTTTTTGTTTTTTACGTGAACTGAGTATGGATACATAAATTGCTGGTCTGGAACGAAAGAGTGTTTTAATATATTTACTTTCTCCAGGTCGGTAATATTTGTTCGATTGACATACTTTCCAACATCCACATCTATCTCTTTAAACTTTGCGGCTTCACGTTCAGGTTCATCAACAGCTTGGGGATGGGCGGCTGCAACCTGACTCACAGGACTCGCTGGTTCATCCATACAAGCTGTACTTGGCCCTGGTTCATTTACTTCATTTTCTTTTTCTTGGTCTGATTGTTTAATTTTTTTAAGGAAAAAAGAATCTAAGGTAGGCTGATCTTTCCGCTTGCTCATTTTCAGCGATCTAAATCAAATATATCGGTGCTTTTAAAATAAATTGCTAATTTTTAAAAATTAAAGAATAATGTACTTACATTAATGATTTACGTGGACTCGTGGACACTACACTTCACGCAATGTCTCACTAACCCAATTTCAATTTCGACTGCTAAATAAAAACAAGAGTGCTACGCAAGATGCCACTATTGTTTTCTTATATAAGAATATATTTGGTTTGATCAAAATACTGCACTCGACATTAAAATAAAACAGCAAACCTTGCAATCCTGCAGAGCACAATGTTGATCCGTCGAAGGGTTGCCATCAAACCTCGTAATAAATTCCCTGTGTGGTCCCTAAAAGTTTCCTAAATTACCAATTTAATAAATGCACTGGAATTTGTAAATTAATAAACAATTATTAGATTTAAAAGTAGTTTTTAAGAAAAAAAAGTTTCTAAAATTCCCCTTAATTGCATGTCAGTTCCCCAGAGGTAGCGAAATTTCCTTAAAATAGGGAAATTTCCCTAGCGATGGCAACCCCATACCAACGCAACGTCGTTGTACAGGCGCACGTGGATTCGATGCGTGCGATTGGTTCATGCCGCTTGGCGGGATTTGGACAAGAAGCATCGTACTATTTTGTGTGAGAGAGAGTCCGAGGAGAAGCAAAGCCACAAAGAATCCCCCTTCGGAGTAGCGGAACTATAGGAGCAGCTCAGAGCAGCAGAGTGCAAAAACAGTGCAGTAGGCCGTAGTTTTCGAGGAGATTGCAATTTTATCGATTTTTATGTTATTTATGTTATTTTCATTGATATTTTTCATTGACGCTGCGTGCAAGGCGGTTCGTTGCCGCTGAAGTTTCGCGTAGATAAACATTTTTAATTTATGGAATTATGGCTTGAGAGGGGGTACTGTCCCCCAGTACCCCCCCCCCCCCTTATCTACGCTGGTGGTCTCTCGTTGTTTATTGTAATATCTTTGTTAGTTTACAAGCAAAAATATGGGGTTCGCTCTATTACCTTATCAATACATAAGTGAAACTTTTATAAAGAATATTTTTTTCGCATCTAGGCCTTCGTTTTTGGTTAAATGAATGGTATATTTAAAAAATACCACTTTTTAACCAGATTTTTGCACGGCTGCTGAAACCGAGATATTTACGTTTAAAGTTATTTTCGGCCATAAGGGCTAATTTTTTTTTTTTAAATAATTATAGAAAAATACTTTCCACAAAAACCTTATTGTGCATTGGACCAAAAATTAAGTAGGTATTTTTTTCTCTATACGGTGGTATCAGTATCTCGTTTTTTGATGATAGTGCCCTTTTGCACAGTCTAATTTTGTATTACCTCCGGAATAAGGGTTATCTTATCATGTACTTCCATCCCAGAAAAATTCAACTTGTGGGAAAAAAGTCGTTTTTTAGAGCGAATATCTTAATACATACACTCTACTAGTAGTGTCGAGATTTTTGTTTTGAAAATGATTAATGACTTAAAATGCAATACAATAAAGTTCGATATGTACAGTTTGTCCCTCCGACACTTTTGAAATTTTACTAGAGTTTTATGGCACAAAATTTACAATATATCAAAGACTTAAAAATAAGCTTTCTCTATTATATACCTACCGACGAAAATTATGAAAATATAAAATTGCAATAACTGATTATAAAATTACAAGGACATAAAGACATTTTCATAGAAGCCTATAATAGGTAAGGTATCTTGTTTAGTTTGATTCTTTCAATTCCATCGACGAGCGTATCGGTAGAGAATAGTTTTCATGTTTAAAAAGGTTAAAAACTTTTACAAGAAATACCATTTCGCAAGAAAGACTTTCCCGTTTGACAGTTATGTCACTTCATAAAGAACTTTTGTTGGAACTCATGCGGCAACACTCGTTTGATGAAAATATCATTGATAGGTTTGCCTCCCTAAAGAGTAGATTAGAGTTGATGTACAAAAACTAGGTAATGTGAATACATCAATGTTGAAAGTATTATTTTGCCTAAGTAGCTAGAGTTGCCAGTTAGTGATGAGGGTGATTATTCCTGCTTATCTGTTGTTGTGGCTGTCCTTGCTCGTTTGTATATATTATATTTGTTTCTTCCTTATCGCTCTGTTCCTTCGCGACTTCTTCTATGATTTTCGTGCCTATTTTTCTTTGATATTACACACTTTTGGTCTGTCAATATTTGTTCTATGTCAGCTTCAGCATGATTGGGGTATTTTATATCCAAAAGCTTGTGTAGGCATAACAATGCGGTTCATTTCATCATTCCGCATTGTCGGACTTGTTCTTCCTTCAACTAAAATTTCAAATTTCTCCTTAAAAAAAAACATTTGAATGGTGCATTGTTAAACGATTTCGTTGACACCCGGTATAGGTAATGATACTCAGAAACATGTCAGGGAATGTATGCCAGTATTTTAACTGTCGAAGAGATGACAAAATTAAAATGTTTTAAAAGGAATTTGTAAAAAATGGGTAGCTAACTCCGGCACGGCATAAATAAGTATACGGTAGGTTCACTGAAGATAAATTTCCAATTTCGCCGACAGCGTTTGGCGACGGGGCGAATCCGCGAATCCGGAACAATCTGGTTCGAGGCCACCGATGGCCCTGCTACGAGGGATAGAGAGTGTGCAAACGCCCTGAGATTGTATACTTTCGCCACAGCTTATTCAATAACCAGCTACTAATCTCTATCGAAATCGGAAAGTTGGAGTGTCGGGCACTGCGCATCCTGGCAGTACCCTGAGCGGTTCAGTTTCACGGTCTCGTGATTTTTCAGGCAATGTAATGACACGAAGCGAACTGAATTTAAAATGAATATTCGCTTCAAAATCCACGACAAATTCATCCGAAGCTACGGCTATTGCCCTAAAAAGACCGGATATTTAGGCTTTTTATACAATTTTACCATTTAAAATCGTTTTCAAACGGATTTTAGATGATAATACATCGTATTTTAAATTAAACGGACTGTCAAAAGTAATATTCAGATGCCCAGACGTTTAGCAAAATATTAACTCATGGCCCTCTTCTAAAATTTTCACTTGACTTTCCCAAATCAAAGGATACTGCCGCAAGATGAGTAGCTGGTTATTGAATAAGCTGTGCTTTCACGTTGCGTTGTCTTATAATAATCGAAGAAAGCGCATCAGCGAATACTTTTTGAATCTCTCCCCACAGACTGCTCGCTGCTGCAGGTAGATTACAAACTTATTTTTCATAATACCTCTCTGAAAACTATAATTTTCGACGTCTCTGTAAAGCAAAGAAAGTAAGTCTTTTCGGTCCGGGCACGGGAAAAATTTTCCCGGTCCCTAATTATTAGACTTTATGCTTATT
>JAEQML010080559.1:0-11549 GCA_016904865.1 Pissodes strobi | reverse complement strand
GCGCCTTGTACATTCAACGATTCCAAAGACATTTTGTGAGCAATATTTAAATCTGTTGTACTTGTTAAATTGATAACTTTTTCAATTATATCCTTGTCGATTTCAGTATTTTTTACTATGACGCTTTGGTCAACAAAATAATTTCTTAGCAGTTTTATGAGATGTGGCACATCAGCAAATACATATATTTTCTTTTGATTCACTGGATTTGCAAACCAAGTTTGTGAAATGCTAATATTTAAATCCCTATGTAAATATGTTTCCTTAACCTAGATCGCTTACCATCACTACGACTGGGAATCCAGTATTTTCAGCAAAGCCAATAATTTCAAAGATTTTTTCTTTTGTCATTTGGCAGTCGTAATCGTAAGATATTGGCTGCTTCCAATTTCCAAATAATCCTCTTAATACTGCTACCTGTACGTAATTGTACGGTTTTAGAGTTGATCGTTGGCTTTGTCATACATTTAGACCTTTCGGACATTCATTTCATCAAATGACAATGCACAGAGCTTTTGTAAATGTATTAATTCTGTTCTTTTAACAATCGTAAAAACCTAAAAATTATGGTCATTGTTTAGCTTCTGAACTTCTGCCGTTTGCAGAAGATGTTTGTGCAAGTATAAGTAGTGTTTGGCCATTAAAACCTTGCGCAAATCGATAACAGGAGCAGAAAAAGCTTCCAAAGTTCGACTTTTGAGGTTAAATTACCGTAGAATGGCCAAACTTACTCTACTCCTTTCCAGATTAAGGGAGTAGTGAGACGTGAATATAAAGAAAATTTTGCAAGAGGTATTTTTGCAAGTTTGCAAATTTTTTCACAACAACTTTTGGAGTTATTTGTTCTGTTTTTGTACTTTTTGCACTACCTGTATCTCACCTAAAATTGTACATTGTCAAAACTTTGTTTTTATGCAGACCTTTTCATAAAGAATATCTTTTTGTGTGTAAAACTAAAATTTTTTTTTCCCAATTGTTTGAAACTCAGGTGGATAGTGTCGACACTATACACAGTAGTAACGCTTAGGTATTAAAAATACCTTACCTAACATATTTTTTCTGAACCGATATTGTTGGCAAGTCTCGGGGTAAGTCTTTTTCGAGGCTTTTTTCTATGACTCTTTTGATTCTCTTGAATCAATTTAGGAAACAATCTCTATGCTACTCCCTCCACGAAGACATTCACTACAATTACACAGGTTGATAAATGAAACGTATAAATTACATCTAAATCACATTTTTGAACCAGAGAAAGGCGAGGCTGAGGTCCTTGTTAGAAAGCCCTTATCTTAATATTGGCTTTCTATAGGGCGAGACCTATCGGGATAAAAACTTCATAACGGTAGGTCGGATCGCTCTGGGACTTATACCTATCGACTTGGAATCGAAAAAAATATATCATTTTTGTCTGTATGTGTGTATGGGTGTGTAGGCACTGCATTATCTGTGGCATCTTGTGTGTGCATATGACCAAACTGTGGCATCCGCTCAAACTGTGGCATCTTGTGTTAAGATGCCACAATTTTCTACCATCCATTTCGTATTCCCGGCATCGCGAGCTTTCGTTCTGTACCTTTAGAGCGCAAATCTGAAAAATACGCCACAGCTAATGGAAAACATGACTTTTTAAACACAGGGCAAAAAACCAAATTGTGGCATCGTGATATTTCGTTGCCAAAAGCGCCCTCTATCGGTGTGTATTTTTATCAGGTACTGCATTAACTGTGGCATCTGTAACCCCCCTACCCCGTCTATGTTCACACACACTGTTTATTTTAGTAGGTAGTACATTTGCTGTGACACCTCCCTTCTCTTAACTCCTGCAATAGCTTATTTTCGGCGGCCGCACATTATCTGTGGCATCTTCTTCAGATATTCTTTTTAAATACTTGTTCACATAAATATTTCCATGTAAGTTTATTATATTAAAAGCTTGTAACATGACTTATTATATTAAAACGCTCCGCAATACTCTTTATATTGTTGGTCATAAAGAACCACTTTTTAAAAAATTATGAATTTTATTTATTTGTTTTTCAATCTCTGGTTTATGTATGGATGGATAACGATAAGATTTTGTATATACAGGAATTTCGTCAGTTGTTTTAATACGATGTTTGACATGATTCGTGAAAGTTAAATGTGAATTTTCCCGGTGCAAATATCTGAAAAAGATTGACATAATTTTTCTAAGTGATATTTTTCTTCTTGGTTCATATTTTCAGTCCATATTAAACCAGTAATGTCAAGTTTCTTTGGAAATTCATTTGGCAAATCTTCTACAGATATGTTATAAATTTCAAAATCAGTTCGATTAAATGATTGAACAGGTATTAGAATATAAAAATTAATTTCTTGACCATCACGGTTGTTGTTTTGGATTTCTACAGGGGCATAGCCATTTTGTGCATTTGTTAAGCATGCGCGAATTAAACAATTAAACATTGCAGTGTCACAGAATAGGAAACAATCAGAATACCAGAAAGAGATGGAGGGATGCTTAGGAAGAAATTGGAAGAACGTATTGGCACAAATCCATGGCACAGGCGGTCGAGGTCATAGCGGCCGGTATCGGACCTCTCTTTCTGATCGTATTCTGATTATTTTATTATTCTGTGGTAGTGTCTTTTATAGCGGCGTCACCGTTGTGAACGCTTACTGGGACTTTTAAAGTTTCAATGGTATGAGGATCAATACGAGCAATAATAATTTTGATTTGGACTCGTAATGAGTTAACAATAATTCTGCTTTCGGTTTTTTAAGCATAGAATTTTGTAGAACTAGTTTAGATGTTTTAATGTTTCGTAGCCTATGAGGCCATCGAAAAAATGGTGAAATTTAAACAAATAGAATTTAATTTTTTTTTTCGGAATTCATTGTCAGAGATTTCTGGACAAACATCTTTAGTTGTTGTCTAAAAGATTGATGATATGGTAAATGGTTCCTTTTTTATAAAATTTTCAAAATATTTTTGGGCTATTTCCGGATTTAGGAAAGATTTCATAGCTCCCGTATCAATTAAAAGTCTTAAAGGTGGATTGCTTTTTTAATATACGGAAGATCTTTACGGTCGTAAATAGAATGAATGTCTATGTGGTCGCCATATTACTTACAAAAGGACGATTTTCATTCTTCTGGTTAGAATGCTTGTATCTTTTCTTTTCTACCTAGCACACTACTCGTCCCGAATAACAATCGATGTTTCCGGTTTGATTTTTCGAATTTTGGTTCGTTTTTTAAACAGACGATTGCAACCGACAGGATTTTCACGGTGAAATCCCTTTCAAAAATCCACCAGGACTGCGCCACTTTATGTTGTTGGTAATAAAGAACCACTTTTTAAAAAAATATTAATTTTATTTAAGTTAAAAATAAATTATTTAAAACTGAATAAATAACGTGTTTATCGTTTACTGTCTATGCCGGTTATAAAATCCAAGCTTTCACACAGTTCTTCCATCGAACATCAATTCTGGATAAACCGCTTAGGTTGCGAATGTTGAGTCAGCTCGGTTCACACAGGAAGCAATGAGAGACATACCTAACTTACCGCTCTGGAGGGCGGCACCCTCACCCGTAAGCCACCCTACGGTCGACGCAGAACCACCGGAACAGCTCTTATCGCAAGCTGACCAAAATAAAGGGACCACGACCGGGCGGAAAGAATCAGTTCCAACAGAGCTCAAGTCCTGAACACTTATTGGCATCCTAGTGTGGATCCTCTTCGCACCAGTGGCTTGACTACTTGCGAAACTTCTACTTTGGTGCGCCCTTGTGTAGACCACTCTCACGCCACGACCGAGAATCCAAGCACGGCCGTGTTACGTAACGTACCAGTTTTCTTATCATTATTACTCTTTTAAGTTTATGTTAGTACTTTACGTTTGTGAAGAAAGTGGTTAAACCCGTGGCGCCCAACGTGGGGCCAGACAGTGGTTTCTATGGCAGTGCTATCGCGTCGGTTCGTTTCTACGACAGTGTTGTCACGACGGTGCATTTCCACGGCAGTGCTGTCCTCCGTAAACATCACGAGACCCGCATATTTTGCGACACTATTAGGCAAAAAGACATGTGGATATATGGAGTTCTCGCTGTAGTATCGGTTATACTACTTCTCGTGTGGGGTTGCGGTATCGCTTTAGCCACTCAAACCCCAGCCACAGTGCCTGCAATCCTAAAACTTTGAGACCATCTCTATCCGTACGTGTAAACATTTCCCGAACACTGTAACCAGCTTTATTAGCTAACCGCTCATTCAGCAGGTCCATTTGCCTGACTCGCTCAGTGGTTTGTAGTTTTGTCCTTTTTAAACGTGTAGCTTAAAGTTTATAGCAGCCACTAAATTTTTACCGCAAGAAATTTGTTAGAACATCTATCTGTCTGAAATCGGATAATAAAATTTAGAAAAAATATTAAAGTCAAGACCATTTTGAGACACCCATGTATTCTTACTAAAATCTATAATTAAATAAAACTGTCGGGCGAATCACTACCGAAAATAAAACTATGTACCAACGATGGCACCACTAAAGCTTTTAGACCCTGGCATGTATTATTTATATTAATAGGCAGATCAATTATCCCTTTGCCCCTAGGTTGCGTACCGTCAGCCACAGCAACATGTTTGACGGGAGTAGGGTTGACTGTAATATTTAGATTTTTTAGAAATTTTAAACCATCCGAACCGACAATAGAAATCGTAGCTCCGCTATCAAAAAGCCCAACAACCGCGGAATCAAAAATATTAGCCTTTATGTAAGGTCTGATGTCGAGAGTTTGAGGAACAAAAACAGGCGCTAGATTAGGGCGTTAACTGTCGGCGCGAGTTTTTAATTTCTTTAGAGAAACAAGGTATTTTTTTAAATCAATAAGCTAACTAGATTGCTCGGTAGTAGGATATCTAAGAGAACCGAAATAACGAGAGAATAGACCTCTCGAGGTGGTGTCGCATGACGGCCTGATGGTGCACCAAGAGAAATTAATTTCATTGAATTACAGGTACAACTTTTAATGGTAAATTCTTCTTTACCACAACGGAAACAAAACTTTTTCTTTTATTATTATACGGCAATCAGAGCAAAGATGTCCTGAGCGTTTGCAATTCCAACATTTCCGCTCAGAAACATTGCGAAAATTTAAAGTAACATGATCATGTAAGTTAGAGTTATATGACCGAGAATAATCAATTTATTTAATGACTGCTAAAATTTCCTTTCGGAAAATGATCATGGGCGAAAATTGTATGTTCTCGAAAACGTTTATTTATTAAGAAGTTTGCTTCTTCTAGCCTTTTAATCAACGAAATAAGTTGACTGACCGTAGTTATATTCCGTAATGCTAAGGCAGTATAATATTCCGGAAGTAAATTTTGTTTATTATATTTTACTTTACTAGCCTCACTAGAAGGACGTGTTAATCGAGGAAAAATGCTTAATAAATGTGAGAAAAAAAATTGTAACAGTTTAAAATTTTCTTTGTTTCCTAGAATTTATCTGTTCTCAGATTTCAAACTGACCAAAAATATTTAATGATGTTTTCAAGCCCTTAACGTTGGGCGCCAATTAAGTAAGCAGATTTATTCGCTAACCGCTCATTCAGCTGGTTCATATGCCTGACTCACTCAGCGGTCTGCAGTTTTGTCCTTTTTAAAGGCGTGGGGTAAAGTTTATGGCAGTTAGAGCGGGCGCCACTAAATTTTTACTGCAAGAAATTCATCAGAAATTCTATCTGTCTGAAAATCGGATAATAAAATTTAGAAAAAATACCCTGCGAAAATGCGTAAATTAGAAAGACATTGAATTTTAGCCTAATACAGTTTCCAAAATAACCACCAGGAATACAAACAACCAGTTTATTTAAAAAATGCTACTTGGGTAGAACAATCTATTTTCTTAAAATTTAGAAGACTTTCTAATTACTGATGGTTAATATTATGCTACAAAATGTATGGAATCTCACTTAAGCTGACCTTTATATGCCACAAGTGGTAATTACTGATCAAATTACAATTATATTAATGGCTATGTTAATTAAGTTTCATCTTGACACTTTAACACTAGAAATTTCAACAATCAAGTATCAATTAAACTATTCAGGCCTGATGCTTACGGCGATTAAACTTCAAATCAAAAAGTAGCACTAGTTATGATACTTTAGCAAGTCTCTGATCAATAACTTAACATTACTAATTACTATATAAAAATCTCAATAAATTGCCTCGATGCTAATTAAAAAGAGGAGTTATCTTTAAAAAAATATTTTAATACTACCCAGTTACTATTGCGTAAATATGTTATATGTTAAAATTAGGGAATAAATATCCACTAAACTACGCTTAGCTTATTCCCTTGGCAGCTGGAATATAGAAGACTTCTAGAATGCCTTCAAAATGCTAAATTAAAAGGAAGTAATATTTCCAGTAGGTGCTTCGCCGTAGATTATGTTTAGTCTTCTCACTTGAAAAATTAGAGATAGTAGCACGATAAATCAAGAACAAAGCTCAACATATTAGCCGTGCTGATTTATTTTTAATTGAAATTGATCCTACCAGACTTGACGATGTGTGTTGTCCTCGGTAACTGGAAGACCTAGGCAAGGTACAAGTCGGGATAACCACGCTACGCTAAATTCTCTGTCTGGTTCAACCTGGAGAAGACGGCTGGGCTCCTACTCAGATAAGGAAGGTCCCAAGGAAATGGGCAGCGGTCCCTCGGAAAGACCCTGGCGAAAAATTGTATTTTTTTAGCCATGCTACTAAAAGCATGTGGGTCGAACCTACCTTTCAAAATAAAATGGTTGTCACACCGCTTTGCACACGATGATTCACAACAGCATAGCCGGTACTCTAACAAAAGATACGCGTTACTACGTCTTGTGATATTAACAGAAAAATGCTATCTGGCAATCATCAACCAGCAGTTGAAAAGTTAATTGCCATTAGGCACCTTCATTGACGGAAGTCTATATATATATCCTATTTTCATGCGCATCTTCGGAAGGCGCCTGCTGTCAAACGGGTTGGAGTACTGAAATCCACTCGTAATAGTAATCTTGTGATAATCGATACGACAATTTAATGGTTACACAGAGAAAATTGCGATATAATATTCAGGTACAATTACAACGTTACAACACGGAGTCAACGTACCATGCCGATTTCGGCGGAAGATCTGCAGGAACTAATCAGGAATTTGCAGCCACCAGCTCCATCGGCGAAACACCACACGCACTGCACCGCCTGATTGACACGGCGCCCGAAGTCGACAGGCTTTAAAGACTTCTTGGACAGCGAAGACTTTTTCATGCAATCTGAAAACATCTCCGGTGAAAATGCGGTGTGAGGGTTAGTACTTTTCTTGGAAGGATTCGTTCACACCTGGTGGACAGGTGTAAAGGCATCTGCGGCAACTCCGGAACAGGCCAAAACACTGATTAGGGTCGAGTTTGCACGTCGCCCTCCCACTTATAAGGTATATCAGACGTCTTTTCAATGAGGCAAAACTCCGACACCCCCACGAGATAATTTGCTGCTGAAAAGAGGGCAGTAAAAGCTCAATTGAATCCACCGCTTGAAGAGCACATACAGCTCGATATGATATACGACCTCATTCTCCGTATTTATCCAAGATAAAGTACCGAGAGGGGATATCAACTCGTTTGCCGAATTGCTGGAATGCACACGGCTTATGAGGTTGAACCGAGACACCACCCGCTCAGGTAACTCAAACTACGAACCACCAATCAAAAAACGTTTTCAGTTTTGCCGGAATATGGGGCATGATATTTCAGTATGCCGAAAAAGAGCCGACACCTTACCAAGCGAAGTCAAGGAGAACATCGCACTTCCTATACACCCCACCAAGAATAACATCGTAAAGCCTAACGATTGCCAGCGCCCTGGGTACTTCCGACGAGGCTGTCCAACGTTCAATCCGAACCAAGCACGCGGCCCAGCAGTGGAATTTTCGATCATATCGCTGAGCTCCCAGCAACGCCCCGCAGTGGCTATTTTCTATCCTAACGAGGGCCATTCTTTCTTTCTATTCTAAAGAACGACCAGCGACGATTCGTCGATCATCACCAGCTCCAGAAAACTTGGGCGTTTTTTTTTATAGCAGTGACACACACACTAAAGGGAGATCCTATGGTGCTCGACGAGCGGTGTGTGTGCGAAGATACCGATTAACACGGTTCTGGAATAGTTGTAGGTTGTAATTAGAGGGAAATAGATGTCCAGTAATGCAGTGCCCCAGACAAAGGAGTTCTTGTAAAGCGATGTTCTAGGTGTTTCCAGTTGTGCGACGGATTGGTGCGCTCTTGCGGTCTGTCGTGACTCTCTGACAGGCGTTGCCAGGAGCGGAATGAGCCACAGTTCAAAAAGTTGTTGATTTATATGCAGTAATCATAGCAGCGTATATCAACATAATGTAAATTCAAGGCAACTATAAAATTAACTATCGTAAAAACGGCTAAACCAAATGTCAACTTTTATGTTATATTTGAAATCAGAAAAAAAATCTTTCATTTTAGCCAGAAATATAGAGGGCATTCCATTAAAAAAACATATACTTTTTGTCGCTCCCCGGATATATGCAAAATTACCAGAAACTAGAATACAGATTTGGAACGGGGAAAATACGAGTATGTCAGTTCTTTTATTTTTTTATTTTTTTTCCCTATGATAAAAAGTAAAAAAGTTACGAGGGAGAGTGCTAGTTTATACAAAGTCACCCGGTACACAAATATTATCTTATTATATTCGTGTATAATTTGGCCTATTTTACAACTAACTCTGGCATCTTGTGTAAAAACGAATAGTGCTCCATTAGTAGTGGCATCATGCTTATTAAGCTTGGAAATTAATTATTTGTGGCACCATTATTGAGTACTTCAATAATTCCATTAACTGTGACATCTTGTGTAAAAATTACAAGTTTCCTATTAACTGTGGCATCAGATTAATGAAGGTTCGAACCAAATTATCTGTGGCATCATAAATGAATTTATGCCTAATAATATGTAAATCTTTAGGCTCTCAATTAATTACTTTTTGTCATACGCTCCCAAAAATAGCTATTTTACGGACTCATTTGAGTCCGTAAAATGCTTCTTTTTAGGCCTAGTCCACAGCTTAGTATAACAATCAGCTGGAAGTCTCTCGGCCGGCACCATTGAAATATTAGCCCGGAACAGAAAAAGATGCAAGATAGGCGAAACTCGCGCTGTCGCTCTCGCACCGGGGAGAGAATCCAGCGCCGTATTAAGGATATTTTATTTTTGAATAACAGTACCGTATTTTCAGGTTATTGGTTAAACTCGGGTGCTAGGTGCTATGCCGATTATTAGTGATTATCGTATTCATGAAGGAAAAATAAATTAATAAACATATTGGAACAATGCAAAGACACTATTTATTTAAGAAGAGTTATACATGGTGTAATTTCACAAGTCGAAAAATAAAACAAACATAAAATATGGTCAAACCACAAATAAACATTAGGTAATTATATTAAAATAAATACAAAAATACATACATTTGAAAGGAATCAGTAAAAAATGCAATGATTACATGGGTATTTTGAATATTTTACAATTTTATTATTTATTTCTTAACAATAGATACACTATTTTGAGGGCGAAGCGAAAATAAATACACTATAATAATTGTATTGATTCCTCCATATGATTAATTTTTTTTTATGCGAACTCTTAAATATAATTTTTACTCCGACTGCCTTGATAATAGGCAAAAACGCACTAACAACTGCTCTTGAAAACTGGACATTTCAAACATCGCGTGAAAAATTTACTTTGCATACGACGTGGGCAAAGTGTACTTTTCACACGCTTATGCGGGTATTTAGATGAAAGAGCTTCTTCTCCGTTTTCGAGCTTCGCCCTCAGAGGCCCATTCCCAGATCTGTAAAAAAGTGGGCTCAATTTTAGGGCTCACTTTTCACACGAGTGTGAAGTTTGATGGCACGAGCCGTAGGCGAGTGACATAAATTGCACTTCAACACTTGTTGCACAATATACTATTACTGCAAATATTTTGAGAAAATTCTCACTTTTTCCGTCGAGTGTGCTATGAATGGTTATGGAAACCGAAGATAAATAAATGACAGTTGTGCGTTTGTTACAGTTTGTTGCTGGCATTCCTGTTCTAAATATGCCCGAAGCCCGAATACAATATGTCAAAACTGACAGTCATTTGCAAATTTCAGAATAAGTATAGAGAAATATGTGCATTTAATTTATAAAAATGGGGCTGTAGAAATAGTTCTGTGTGTTTTTCGAGCGCAAAATAATATTGCCGTTTTCGAAAGATTACAGTAACATTCTTTGTCAGGCGGTAATCCGTTACTTTGCGCTTTAAACATACAAATAACTATTACCAGTATATAATTACGAAGTAAGTTGATGACATAAAGAATGATGGCATGATATGACAAAACATTCATTGCTTTGCACAGACATGCCCATAATATACAATAAGAATATTCAAGTTGAAATGTGGACCCAACAAAATATCACAGCTTTGTACTAAGCCGTGAAAATATTACATATATCGTAGTTATAATTAGATACTTACCTCTTTTTATCAGTAGGAAACCGAAAGAAGCTCCTATCACAATTATATTTTTTATTAATACATCCTTTAGCGGCACAAACGTGTCCCATCTTTGAGAAACTCATGATATCGCTAGTTATAAAAACACGAAATCGGTATCAACACTTTTAACTACGCCTATGTTCAATTAATTCAAAATCTAAGGAACAAATAGCCGCTACCGACGCTAGTGCCGTGATCTTCCCCATAATGGCGCCATGCGCAAGGATCGGCGCAAACCGTTCTCACGAGTGGAGTGTCCTAGCTGATTGTACTAAGCTGTGCCTAGTCCCTAAAAGTCGTCATGGCAACCTTTACGGACTATTCCAAAATTCCTGAATATGTCTAAATGTCAAAAATTTCGAATGACATGACAAAATTGTCAAATAGTTGCTACGATATCAAATTCTAAGCTAACTTTGTCGTACATTATGATTTCAAAAATTATAGTAAATTTGCAAATTTAGGCGTTCTGAAGAATTGCAAAAAGCGTATAAATAAAAATTAAATTTTGGGAGCGTATGACAAAAAATAGTGTTTGTCACACGTACAGGGTGGCTCGAATTCGTGTCTATGTATGGGGAACTCGAAAACCGTAAGAGATACAGTGTCGGTCAAATTAAGGCAAAGTTGCGCATTTAGGTGCCTAACAATATGCCATTTAGAAAGTTTCAAAATTCCGAGTATTTGCAGAGATATCCGGAAAAATCGAAATTTTTAAAAATTGTTTAATTTTTTTCCTGTGCTTATTTAAAAACGGATTTCAAATTGAATTGCACTTTTGCATTGCCACTTTTTCCGCTCTATCCAATGATGTTATTCAGTTTGAAATCCGACGTTTCGTCTTCAAGGGATCATCATCAACTTTCTTTTTTTAAATACGAACTTTAATTTTTTTTTATCGTTTTTCAGATGGTATTGGCGTTATTAATATGAGTAT